>JBCJKH010051783.1:0-17500 GCA_039877255.1 Loriculus beryllinus
AATGTTTATCCACACGGGGTTCTTCCCTTAAGCCAAAACTAGTGAGGACACGCATGGAAATGTAAATGGTTTCATTTTGAGCATGGCTTGAAAATTCAGATCAGCTTTGTGTTTCAAATGAACCAGCTCATCCAGCCTCCTTACTGCCCACATTCAGTCCATAAAGCTAATGCTAAAGCAGATGATTATGAAATAAAAATTACTTTTAAGAGAAGGAAGAAGGGGGGAGAAACTCTATTAATCACTACCAGAAAACATCTGGTTTTAAATGAGGTGGTTTTGATCTATACTGCCTGTGATGCAAGAGGAAAGCTTTGCAATCCATATGACAACCAGATCTTCATTTTGTTGGGATTAGGGGTCAGCACAAGGGACTGGGGGAGGGAAGAGCAGGAAGGGAGCAGGAGAAACAGATTCCAGTAATGAATGCCAGGACCCTCACTCTATAAACACAACCTACAGAACACCAGCCCAAGTCCACTTGCAACATTTCTGCTTGATTTGTAACAGGATAAACCAATTAAAAGTTGAAGGTTTTATCCCATTTGCATGTATATGACAGGTTTCCCTTCTAACATTCTTAATTATACACAAAGGATGGTTTCAAAATGAAGATGCTGCCAACAGAGACACTTATGAATAGCCACTTTACATGGACAGAGACAACAGCAGAAAGTTTTGCTACTGTTTATCATTTCTATAGTTGAAACTACTTCAGAAAAGTCAACAAGATCATAGAATCATAGAGTCGTTAGGGTTGGAAAGGACCTTAAGATCATCCAGTTCCAACCGCCCTGCGATGGGCAGGGACACCTCACACTAAACCATGGCACTCAAGGCTTCCTCCAACCTGGCCTTGAACACTGCCGGGGATGGAGCATGACAGCTGGAGAGCTGGAAGCAGAAACCTCCTCCCTGCCACCAGCAGAGAGAGACCAGAACTGACCAAGTTGCCAAGCCCTAGGCTTTTATCTATAAAGTTTAATGGTCTAAAGAGGAAAAAAAAAAGTGATGAAGGTAACAGTGTTTTACTCAAGAGTCAATTCTGAACTCATCCCTCCGCAAGTGAGGGACATCTTGAGGTGGAGAGAGTAGCAATATAATGCTGAGAGAAGAGGTCTCTGCACCAGCTGCTTATTCCATCTTTAGCTCACCCAGCAGCCATGGGGTTACAGCTGACAGCGCTTCAGACCACTCCTTTTCAAAATGACTGGAATTGGCTTCCTGATCTCACAGAACAGAGGGGCTAAAAGTGCTTGGAAATATTCAGGAAAAGGCAAAAAAGTAGTTGGAATTAATACTCCTACAAGTACACTTGCTAACTCGGTAGTTAAGTGCATTTCCCTGGTATACCAAAACCTGCACTGAAAGATACCTGGTTTATTCACACATATGCTAAAGTGACTCCTACCTCTGGATTCCATGGTAAGGAGGTATTACAAAACCCTTTGCCTTGGAGGATTTTGTCTCACCCACCCCTCTTGTCACCACTTCTCCTTTCAGATTCTCTCTGTCTTAGAAATACCTTTGTATCATTTTGTTTTTCTGCATCTTCTCACTGCTCATAAGAAATTCAGGAAACAACCCTAACATTGGAAAAGAAGTTTCAGACCTCAGGAAATACTTGTAAAATATGAGAAACAATTCAAGCAGTGCATTGCCTCTTGTGTCGTGAAAAAATGATCTGTGTTCCAAGGGTAGAAGTTTATTTTTCAGAGACTGACATGAGCATCTGACAACTTGTATTACAGTGAACATTACTATTTTAATGTTGTGTTTAACATTGCTCCTTATCTTTACAACTATGCACAGCAGTGCACGGTGGGTTGAAGAAGCCCAGTGAACGCAACTCCCCTCCACTTCCCATTACCCTTGTACTTTAACCATACACAAGAACGTACTACTAAATTGACTTAGTTACTCCTCAAACTTTAAAGCAATGGCAACAGCAATGTTCAGCTTGTGTGCAAATGCATACAACCACTTCCAAAGAGATATTCAGGGTCTTCTGAAGTGCCTGAAGAAGGGAACTCCAGCATTATCTTTGTACCTGCACTCAAGGTTGTGGATAACAAGCAGACTCCTGCCTGCACTTACCTGCCATAAGCCATAGGGCACTACAGACCCCGCACGTGTCTTGCGCCCAAGTATCTTTTTCAAGACACTACTCAGCCATATACCCATGGAAGAACAGAAGTTCAGGCAGCAAGCTTTCCTGCTGCATGAGCATCATGTTCTCCCTATTTACCTCCTATTTTCCAGCTGATTCACAGATACCCACGTCGCACACCTTACAGGCCAGAGCGAGTTTTGCCATTTCCATTCCATAATAAATGCACAATCTGTCATTTTGGATCCTGAACCCATTGTGGAGAGCCTTGCCTTTGTCACCTTGTGATTAAGGCTGCAATGACACGCTTTCAGCGGGTCAGTTAGAAATTTGAGCTGGAGGAAAAGACTGCTGCCTACTTATTAAGTGGTGGGTCACAAGGAACCCTTATTACAGCCAGGCTCTGAAATCTGTGCTGGCTTCTGACTAGTTTTCTGGTAGAATTAAGGTTTTGGGTTCGACCTACAAAGCAGCGAGTGCTTTGGGCACTAATTACTTAAAAGCTCATTTCTCTCTGCGTGTAGTAACATGACAAGTTGTGGTTAGTGGGCGTTCTTGAGCTGACAGTCCCTTGGGGGCTGTCTTCACTGCAAAGTTAACTTAAATAACTCAAGTCCTATCAACACACAGGAGCTCTTAACTCAGAGCTCAGGCATGGTCTTTAATTCTCTCATCAAGGGACATAAGTTAAACCTTGTGCACTGCTAACACTCAGACTAATGTGACAGATCCATCGTGTGAACACTGGCAACTGGAACGTATGCACTGAGAGTTGCCTAATGCCATCACACAGCCTCCCCTGAAGGACAAACAAGTGCTGCTACCATTAGCTGAGAAGGGATTAATGAAGTGCCCAAAGGTACTGTTACCCAAGGAGCAGAGCCTGGGCCAAAGAAGGAGTAAAGCAGGAAGATCACAGTGCAGTAACAGCAACGGGGTGATTTTGAGCTGCTTTTGCAAAAGTGACTGCAACTTGAGTGCAGGTTACTGCTGTTTGCTCTTTCAAGGAGACATAGCAAGCATGGATTCAGAGTGGTCTGGGTTCTCTGGCAGGTTAAAGCCATTACCCCTTATCCTGTCCCTACAGGTCCTTCTCAAAGGTCCCTCTCCAGCTTTCATGTTGGCTTGCTTAAAGTAGAGCAATACATTTCCGAAGTTACTAAGTTTTAGGCCTTTGCTGCATTTAATTAAAGGATGAATCAAAGAAGATAAGCACCCACACCAGCTATATTGCACAAACTGCAAAGCAATGGTTATCGTTAAATATTTAACTAACACAGTGGACTGTCACCCAACACAACCCTCGTTGCTGACCTCTTGAATTCAAGAGGACCCAAGATCAAATCAGAACGTAGTGCAGCGAGGGAATCCCTGCTGCTGAGGAAAACGTGTGTGCTCAGCATGTCCCCAAGCACACAGACACATGGGAGGCGAGGGCAACTTCAGCCCAAGACCCAAACCTTCCATGATGTCCCCTAGCACAGCACAGAACATCAATACCTATTCTATAGAGACAGCTAAGGTATCCTATTTAAAAGGTACTTGCTTTTTTCCTCCTCCCCATTAAGCTCTGTTTCCAGCCCTGCTGCCCTGTGAATTTTCCATGCTTCACGTGTTTTACAATTGATCCTTTGGGCTCCCTCACACTGTCAGGGCATACAGGATTCTTCCATAATAAAGAGACCTTTAATACAACATTAAAACCACTGAGTAACACCACCTCCAGGCGCACAAGTGTTCATCACCCACTCAGTGAGAACTCAAAGCAGCAATTCCCAAGAGCATTATGAGCCCCACTTTTGGTGGCATCAAAATGTCTTCTTGGTATTTTTCTGGCTTATGCTTCCCTGTGACCATGAGACTTTACGGAGCAGTAACTTGAGTATAACTTCTATACCTCGACATCATGCACTGGTCATTCAGTAACAGCTTTCAGATGTCAACAATACAATGCAATCGAGTACATTTACAAAGTCTAGATAGCAATAGAAAAGGTCACTTTCATCATGAGAACCTCCTATATTTGTTTCATCTCCAATACTACTTATTAATCAAAAAAGGAGTTTCAACAGCACACTTCCTTCAAGGAAAGGGGTATTACTATTTCTCAGTCAGCAGTTTCCGCATTATGATTTTTATGTGCGAGAATAATGAATCCTTAAATCTGACACTTCCAGGTTTCTTGATGCTGAGCAGGTTTCCAACCCCATGCACTCAAGATTGGAAAGCCCTTTCATTGTGTTCTCCTCAGCACAGTGCCCTGGGTTCTGTTGTTGTTACACCTGATTAAAACCAAGTCATGCTGTGTTTACTTCTCTAAGTTCACTTGCTCACTACACAGGTGGCACATGCTTTCCTAAACTTGCCTGTTCCAGTTCTGAAAGAGTCAAACTGAACAGAGCAGAAGCCAAAGCACAGATTTACTCTTTATTCCGAGACACTGCGTCATCAGCTGCTTATTTAAAACTTTGTTCCAAGATGCTGAACCCAAGTGGCCAAGACTTTCCACTTCACAGGGCTGAACAGGCTCCACAACACAGTATTAGGTATACGCTTTAGCATCATCATTAGCAGTAATGATCTGTATTTCAGAAAAGCATCTCTGTCCCATAAGGTTTCCATTCTCACTTCATAATGTATAGCACACACACATGGAAATGAAGGCATCCATGGCATGAGGCACAAAAGCAGCAGAGAACCACAGGAGCTTATGAAGTATTTATCACTAAATGATACAAAACTGTAAAACTTTCGATATGAAGGGTAAAATACTATTAAAAAGAGGTATAAAAGTAAGTCATAATTAGAGGTTACTAATATTGCAGTTACCCTTGGCCAGTGTTCTTGGCACTACTAGTTAAAATATAAAGGAGCTTATTCACACCGCAGATAGAATAAAACACACACCTCATATGCTACAGATGACTTTGTAAGAGAGCCAGTTTCTAATGAAGGAGCTCAGACTCTTTCCAAGCACCCACAGCTCCAACTTATTCTGCAGGACTTAACAGGCAAAGAAAACAAACGTCCCAACTGACTTTCAGTTTGTGACCCACACCCTGACATTTCTCAGGCTCCAACTACTCTCCCAAGAGCTCATCTTGATGGGCAACGTACCCTACTGCTCCAGGGAGGATTTGTCCCTGACACCACACTGCAGGAGTAGAACACTTGTCACCCTGGACAAACAAATGTGTGTTTGTGAACAAACAAGAGAGAAGATAGAGCTCACCTCACATGCATTTGTGCAGTTTATAGACACACAGTGACTACAGTTCATAATAAGAAAAAGAAATCTAGAACTCTTCAGAAAGGTGCTTTTGCCATTACCCTTTTTCAGACCATGCTATTAGACATTGAACCCTTTTGAGGCTCACTTTCTTTAGCCTCTAAACCATGTACATAGGCTGCATATTCAATCCCTCACCAAATTCCACTACTCCCTTCCCAGCTCCAACTCCACACCACTTCACAAACCCATCCACTTTCTCAGTGTGCTGGACTTTATTCCAGTTCTCTTGTCCTTTCCAGATAAACCACAGCAAAAATGCACTGTAATTACACAAGCTCTTAATTAAACTGAAGGATTTAATGCACCTCCAATGTTTCCATTATCAGCAGTAATGGCATTCAATCAGGACAACAGGCTCCCATGTACTACTAAGCTCCTAATTGCTAATCACTTTCCTAGTTAATAATCACTAAAATGCTATTAGGAAAGATGTGTAAAATACAGATATCGCTGTGAAGTTTTGCTTCTGCACTTACCAGGATTGAAGCGCGATGGGCCAGCAGTGGCCAAAGGGCTGCTCATCCCGTTGTCCTGGAAAGTACCAGCCTGGCTCTACTGTGGGACAAATACTGCATTTGCCCCAGCAGCATTCCCAACTGCCAACACAAACCATAGTGGAAAGAGCAAGCTGATGCCGGAGATGTGCTTCTCTCACAGCTTGAAGCTGCTGGACCAAAGGAGCCAGCTATGATCCCAGCTACTCACCAAACTCTCTGTTCTGAACCTCTGATGCCCATCACTCCCAGAAGACCCCTGCATCGCAAACCACACCCCACCACATGACTGCAGGCACCACCTGATGACACTTTAAGCCAGGCCCAAAGACACAGCTGCCATCATCAGTCTAAATTAGGGTAAGAGTGCACAGCTGGCCCCTATCATCCCATGGCAAGTCTCCATGGAGTCAGCATCTGCCTCATGGTCTCAGCCCCCACGTTCACATGACTAAGTGAGACACTCAGCTTTCTCTCAAGGAAGGGAAATTCCTATAAACAAAGCCCCCCTCACAGTTATAAGGAGAAGTTTGACAAATCTGAGATGGAGTTTGACAGATGTGAGAAACTTGACATCCAGCAGATAAAAACAAGACAGGGCAGCTGGGATCTTGCCCAGCAGCAGAAGACCCTGCATGCGGAGTGTGGTAGTCCTGGAAACCTTACCACTGTGAGAGTTAATTCACATTCAAACCACAGCAAGAGTAAATATGACTCCAGATTCCTCACAGATACTCACGGCCTATCCCCAAACCCGCAAAACCTCACGTAAAGCTTTTATTTAATGATCACCGAATGACGCAGGCACCGCCAGCACAAACCTCTGGTAACCAAGTTCTGTTTCATCTGTGGCCAGATCAGATCTTCTCTGGTGTTTTCCACACCTGAAAGAGCTGATTTTTATTCTCATAAATGATACAGCACCTAGAAACACACACCTAGAAACCCTTAGGGGAACAACATTTCCACCCTCGATTCTAAACTGGAGCACTGATGTTGTCCTCTTCTGTATCCCACGGATGCAGGGTTAATAACAAGGATTCCCATGCAATTTCAATGTTGCAATTCAGAACCTGTGCCCTGCAGAAGACATTTAGAAAGAAGGAAAAGCTTGAGGATGGAAGAAGGGAAAATAATTAATTCCTTGCCCCTTCGTGTTTCTCCTCACCCCTTATAAAGGTCCACAATAAACTCAACGTAATGGCTTTGGCATTCAAGAAGTTTTATATCCAGCCTCCACTTGAGGAAATGCTGCTCATTCCTATTAATCCAGGACTTAAAATGATATCAAGTACATAAATGAGGTGTCTGTGTATTAAAAAACGCTGCACTGATCAGGGATGCACATTTATGTGGCAAACTTGTGATGCTTCAATTTTTAATAGCAGGAATGGATGTACTTTCCTTCCCAGTTTGGGACAGGCATTTTAATGGATAGAGGAGAAAATTCCCATGATGGTCAGGCACTCCAAATACAGTGCTTCCTATGCACCTCTGAGCCTCATCCTGGGAAACACCAAGCAGCCAGAGAGCCCTGTGGGCTTGCCTAAGAGGAGCAAACACCGTGTATCCACCAAACATGGGCTGGGATAACTTTTGCTGGAAAGGCATGTGGGCGTCAGGCTACATCCCTTTGGAAGCAAAGGGTAAAAACCACTGCGGGAGGACCTTGGGCATACCTTGAGGCCTCAATAGCTACTTGCAAAGGTGCAACTACTGAGTGCACCTTCCAGGTCCTGTGTCACCAGCGTTCCCGGCTCGCACCCAGCGCTGACTCCGCAAGCGGGTATTTTGGGAGCGCTGCTTTACTGAAAGTGCTGATGAGACGTGAGGGGGAACAAGCAGCATGTGATGGGCAGCGAATCCTCCTGCTTAGTCACCCTTGTGAGAAGGACTTTCAAATAACCCTAACAACACAAAAAGGCACTATAAAGGAGACCTATTTGGGTTTATTAGGTGGAGAATAAGGTAACTGCTTCAATCAGTGAAATTCTCCATGTGAAATGGTGGTTTATTCACCTTCTTTATTGTCATTTAATAACCTCTTAAGTGAAGAATTATGAAACCAAGGTAATATTGAGCCACATTTTCCTATTTCCAGTCACACGCAGTTTTTCTGCTTTGCTAACTTTTAAACACTCAGCTCATATTCTACCCACATCTTTAAAGGCCATTGCTCCCATTGGGGGTTTTGGTGGGGTGGGGTTTTTGGTGGATAGAGATGCAACTGCAGAAAGGCTCATAGCTGCTTCCTTCAGCATTCTTTCCTCTCCTTAAGAAATAAGAAAGCTGCTGGTGTCTCTGCAGGAAAGGCTCAGAAAGGATTCTGGAGGCACACAGCGCCTTCAATGAATGTTTCAAAGCAGATTCATCATTTGCAGAGAATACAAGTTTTTGACTGATACGTAGGAAGAAACTTGAATAAGCTCAGATCTCAGAACTGAAGGTTTTTCTAAAGAAAAAGCTCCAGAAATGCCTGCATTTAGATGGGGGGAAATGAGTGTGAATCAAGAACAAAGCTGAAGACACAGCGAGAGTGAATAACCTTTCAGATCAAGCTGGTTTCCCCACCAGAGAGAGTTCCAGCCTGCACGTTCCCATTTGATGCAAATGGCTGTCAGAATAGCACGACTGGATAATAGATAAAAGATTATCTTTGACATTATGAAAAATGAAAGCTTAAAAATGGCTACAAGTTCCATGAAATAAAATATTAGCTAGCCTGTCTGAAAGGCAACAATAGCCCCTCTGGCTTATTCAGTGCCGCAGCCCTGCTGCCGGCCACCATTGTCCTAATGACTCCCACTGGCTCGTCTGCGTTCTGCAGCTTCCCTGCTGCCTCCTCTGCTAAAAACACAAGGTCCAAGAAACAATCCCGGTTAGGATTCCTTTCCCTCAACTTGAAATGGGCATAGACATTCAACTGGAGCAGCTCTCCAGGCAGCACACCTGATTTAACAGGAGAATTACAGATTCAAGGCAGGGATTTCCAGTGCAGGCAAGAGCATGATTTTCATACCAGCCTTTCATTTCCAAGAGGAGGTCCAGGCTGAGGATACCTCTGCTGCACAGATTTCTGCTGAGTGCTTCAGCAGTGAAGGCAAGCTGCATGCGTAAATCTACTTCCCACACGTTCTGCCCCATAAACTGCTCAGGTGAATCATAGAATGGTTTGGGTTAGCAGCAACCTTTCAAAGTTCATCTTGTCCAACCGCTTGCAATAAGCAGGGATATCTTCAACTACATCAGGTTGCTCAGAGCCACATCCAGCCTGGCCTTGAATGTCTCCAGGAGCATCCACCATCTCTCTGGGCAACCCGGGCCAGTGTTTTACCACCCTCATAAGACATTTGCTCTTCACATCCAGCCTGAATCTCCCCTCTTTTCATTTGAAACCAGTACTGAGGGTGGTTTACTGCAGAAGATCCAACCTACCACAGCTGCAGCCAGTCAGGACTCCCACCACTGCAAACTGGGAGACTCAGGACATCTGTGCATGTGTTTGTCTCATTCAGCTGGTGTAAATTGGCATAATTCCACTGACATCAGCAAAGTCACACTGATTTATATAAACTGATGATCTCACCCACTGTAATTACATATAATTTCCTATCTTCAAATACTGTCCTGTAACAGAGTAGAACAAGATCCCAGTTACTCATTACATTCCTCTTGTATGGTAGGAGAACCTGGTCTTAATGGCACAGGAATCCAATCTAACTGATTTGGATGAAATACACCTTTATATTCACAGCGATACTGCACTTCACATTAAATACAAAGTTCAGCTTAACTACACCAAATTCATAGCTATTGTTTTCATTAAGTGAAAGCACAGCGGAGGTCAAGCAATACAGATGCTGTTCAACACCTACATTTTCCCTTGCTCGGTAATTCCACGTTGTACTGCACAATTGACATTTGGGCAGTCGTGTTGAAAAAGCTGTGAAATGATACTGAAAATGTGAAAAACAAGCCCTGACAGGCACTCAGATAGTGCAGTGATGGGCACAGACAGATAGTGAGACGCAGGAATAATCCTGCCACCTCCTGCAACCTGCAATGATTATTTCTCTGTTCTGTCAAGCAGGTTGATTCCTCCTGAGCACACATCTCGACAAAGCCAACGTCTTGCCAGGACATGCACACGTGTCCCTGTCACAGCATATGCCGCTTACCGAGAAAGACTTTAAGTCTTCACCACCACTACCAGCAGAACACTCGGTGGTGCACAGTACCTGTTTTCTCACATACAAGCACATTCAAGGACTGGTTTTGTACAGATCTGAGGACCAGCGAAAACATCTTGGGCTGCAGCAGCTGAGGATTCCCAGCACGGTGAGATGGGGCCCAGTGGAAAAGTCCTGCTCAACATGGGCTTTGCTGCTCCATATTATCCAGAGAGCTGTGTTGCTTCGAGTCCAGCTGCAGCCAGGAAGACTTACTGGAGTGAGCATTAAGGGCTGGGACCCTTCAATAGCTGGCCACATGGCACTTTATTCGGGAAGATAGAATCAGTCCACTGTTAAATTAACAACTGTGAACAGTGCAGAGAATTGGGCTGACGCTGAAGCTGTTTAACTTTGATTTTCCTTGTCTCATTTTCCCAAGCAGGGCAGCGTTCCAGTGCTCCAAGGTGAAAACTGCATTTGTGCTCTTCAGTAACTCTGAATAAGCACAATCACTTTTTAAATTGAAATCCATATCAAGCCTTTCCCAGGAAAATGACAATATAGAAGAGCTATAGCTAAAGCCCCAAAGTGTCCACAAGTAGGAACTGTTCATATGGCAGGAGGAGAACTGTGCTTCCCTGGCCAACATCAGCAATGGGATGCAAACTTTCCTGTCCCAGGCTACAAATTCAGCCAGAACTGCAAGCCAGCAACCCATGCGGGCTGTAATGAATGCAGCCTCACAAAGCCACATTTGCTGTTATTGGAGATGCTGATTTTTCAGGGTGGTTGAAGCTTCATTTCTGATTTGGGTAAAAGCTCCAGCACTTTCTCTCTCGGTCTAGTTCAAACCTGAGCCTCTAGCTACAAATGGGGCGATTAGAGCAGCATTGTAGAGCAGCAGTAAAACAGTGTTAATGAGCTGCAGGATATCAGAGGCAAAAAAGAAGAAAATATTTCTCCCGCAGGCCAAACAAAATTAATGTTAAAAATTAATGTAAAGCACTAATGCAGCAAGTGCTTCCATTCAATTATTGGGCTGTGACATGTACAATGCAATATTTTTGCCATTGAATTTGTTATCTAAAAGGTGTTCATTGTTTATTATGGTGTGAAAAGCTGTTTTGCTCCAGATAGGCTGGTTCATTAAGGAGCTGGATTCTTGCCATAGCCTTATTTCTTAGCAATGAAGCGATGCCCTGTAGCAAAACCTGCAGAGAGCGGCTCTCTGTTTAATATCAGAAATGTAAATCAAAAGACTTCAGTCTGCTTTTTAAACAGCTTTTGGTCCTCACAGAGATGAAATTCACCCCCAAATATTTCACATTGCTGCCTGGTCAAAACGGCTTCTATAAATTCCAGCTCTGCTGAATGATTATCATCATAATAATCCCTGTCAATGAAGGGTTTGTACTGTTCCTGCTATTAAAACACTTTTCCTTCTGCTGCTTCATTCATCATACTGTAACAGGTTTGGTTTTAAGAAGGGAAAGAAACCTATGTTTTAACTGCCTAAAAAGAAAACGTTCTGAAAAGAAACAAGGTATGCACAATTACACAGATGTTAATGACTTCTAATACTTTAGGGGTGGAAATGTCACATAACTGGATTTTGATGTTCCTGTATATGCTGAATAGCACCTTTTCCAGCAAAGACTCCCAGGGGGGTCTCAGCTCTAGATGCTGACACTGAGAACCGGGGTCAGACCCCTGCAAGAATGGGACCATGCTGGGGGGAACAGGAGGAGTTAAGGCCTTAGGGAACAGGATAAGGCAAGGAAACAAACCCAAGAGCTGCTTTTGCTTCTGAGGTTGACAGGAACCACTGGAGCTTTAGCTTCCACATAATAGTGAGGAAAGAGAAAACAAAATCTCACCAAAAGCCCTCTATTGGCACATAAAAAATTACTCTATTTAGTGAAATTAGATATTTTGTTGGCCTTCATTTATGAGCCAAAACACCCTGAGGGGGACTACTTACCAACTTTAATTAGTAATAAAAAGCTTACAAGTGCCAGGGGAGCAAGAACTGGAGTCCATGGGCCAAATCCTGTTCTCAAATTACATCACTTTAAATCTAGGTTCTTCTTGCCTTCAAAAAAGTTGCTCTGTGCTCTCCATGAGACAACTCAGTGGCCTTAAGTCACATCGGAGCCAGGAGCCGTGCTGTGAATGATGTACTGCAAACCTGTCATTTGACCAGGTTTAATAAAGACTGTTGTCAGGAGATTTGTATGTGCTGAAGGCAAGAGTTCCTGGGGATTAATGACCGTGGATGGGGTTTGCATGGCAAGGTTCAGGTAGCAGGCGGGCTACAGGGGTGGCTTCTCTAGAAGTTTCTCCCATGTCTGCTCGAGCCAATGCAGGACCCACTGCTGGCCAAGGCTGAGCCCATCAGTGACAGTGGCAGCACCTCTGGGATGATGCATTTGAGAAGGAGAAAGAGAAAACTGGGCAGGAGCAGCTGCAGCCACAGAGGAGTGAGAATATGAGAGGAGCATCCCTGTAGAGCCCAAGGTCAGTGCAGAAGGAGGCAGGAGGTGCACCAGATGCTGGAGCTGAGGTTCCTCTGCAGCCCATGGTGCAGCCCATGGAGGTTCACAGTGGAGCAGAGATCCTCCTGCAGCCCATGGAGGACCCCACGCTGGAGCCAAGGGGATGTCCAAAGGAGACTGTGGTCCCATGGGAAGCCTGCACTGGAGCAGGTTCCTGGCAGGACCTGTGGCCCCATGGCCAGAGAAGCCTGTGCCGGAGGACAGGAGGAGTGTGAGCAGTCTTGCCCTGGGGAGGAAGGAGCTGCAGGGACAATGTGGGATGAACTGACCTCAACCCTCTTGGTTTTTGTCTTGATACATTCTGCAAGCATCCAGTTCTCACAGTGCTATTTGAAATGCCAGAAGTGCATCAGGATTTATTCAGTAGCCAATAAGAGCAAGAAAAAAATGTGCAACAGTGCAATGAAAACTGCTCATTAGTAATAAGCTCATTTTCAAGGCACCCACCACATACTAAGAAGAAACACAGTTTGCTACGAGCAAAAGGGTATCACAGCCAGCAGGCTGCAATTTGCCACCCTGCCCATACTCAACTTATTCCTCTGCCACAGGCTTGAAAATGCATTAAAGCAACAAAGCTCGGTGTGCTCCATGGAAATCTGAGGCATCGGCATCCTTACATTAATTTTTACTATAGCTATATTCGTTTCTATAGTTAAAGCAGTACAATAGATATATTAATATGTGATCTTCATGTTAAAAATATCCAAATGAACAATCCACCCTTAAAACAAGCAAAAGGACTAATTCTGCTGCCATTGACTGACTGCAGCTTATCGGTACTGACTTTTTGGTGCTGATCTTCCAGGTGAGGGGAGAACTCACCTCAGTTTTTGTCTATTGATCTGAGAAACTGAGTTTACACAAACCTTTCACGGTGAAATCAGAAATCACACAAAAAACCATGGAAAGTGCTGGGGAACAGAGCCTGAGCCCAACATCAGCTGGAGCATGACTTATCATAAACCCTTCATCACATCTTATATTGGCTTAAGATCAGTGTTCTGCATTTCTCTGGACTAACATCCTGAGAGCAGGCTGTATTTTGCCATCCATATACTGCCTCTGTGGATCTGTCCTACCTACATCATTGGAACGAGAGGGATAGCACAAGCATTTGGAAGTGCTGCTCCTCTATTAGCAATGAGATTAATTGAGATGCCGCTGGGCACCTTCCACAGTCAGACCCAGCCACTAATAGCCATTGATTCTTTTAAAACAGCATGTACAAGTTTAAATGGTGCAAACTCCCCCAGATTCCCTTTCCCTACCTTTGCCTCCCCTCCTAGGGGTTAACCACGCTGGAGAGGGGGAAAAACCAGTCCCCTCCTTCCTTTGCCTGAGGCACCGGGATCAGGAAATTCACTGCTAATCACTGCAGTTGTGATTCCTGATTTCAACTGGCAGCACAGCGAATTGAACTGCAGTCCCCCGAGTGCAGAGGCTTCACCAGGCAGGCCTTGAGCTTGTTAGAACTGTGGTGCTGCCATGTGGTTATCAATTTAAAATTAATCTCTACCCCCATGCACACTTATCCAACCCCCCCATCTCTTAAAGGGGTTGCTAAAAGTACAAACTCCGGGATACCTTGCTCTAAGACTGAACTAAGTACAAAATCAGGATACCATTAATTACATGTTTCCTTCAGCCTCGGCACCTGGAAAAACGGATTTCTGCACTGTTTCAGGGATTTGCCTAATCCACTTCCTGCAGTAAAGCCAACCACAGCTCTGGCTGTCTTAGCATCCTGCCATGCAAATCCTCCCTCCCACCATGAGTACCTCTTGGAGCAGTGGCCCCTCTCCAGAGCTGCAGCAGCAGAAAGCGGGGCCGGCAGTGGTACAACCAGCCAGCCCGGGGAACTCAACTGTATGGGTTGAGTGTGTGCTCTTCACTCAGCCAAACCTGCCCTGCTGAGAGGGGCCAGAGCTTGCAGACACCTCGGTCACTCGATTTACCCTGTCTCCAGGATCACCTTCACACTGCAGCAGAGCTGTGCTGTGCAGAGTGAGCAGGAGGATGCTGTGTTGCACTGCATGGTTCAGTCATAACCCCTGACTCCAACCACCTGCCCCAGTTGGGTTTGTAAAAATTACTCCCAAACCCAACTTAATGGCTTGTGGCTCCTTCATCATGCCGGAGCCCAAGTGTTTGTCTCCATCCAAGAGCCGCCCGGCTAATACAGGGCAGGTTTTGTGAAGCCTCTGTAGTTGGCCATGTCCAGCTGAACTAACAAATACCTGCACTCTGGCATGGTGCACATGATAGCACATGTGTGCCTGGACCTTCCAGGGCTTTATCTTCTGCAGCTGCAATCACTACCTCAGCCAAATTGCAGAGGCACCCAATGGGAGGTCGCCTGGCTTATGAAGGGGGATGTAGAAAAGCAATCAGCTGGCATTTGAGCAGGGGCTCTGCCACCACCCTGGTGTCAAGTCTGAAAAGCTGTGGAGGTTAAGTTTATAAATGACTGCAGGTTTCAGCATCCAGTTTGGAATCTATAAACTTCTGAAATCTGTTAGTACTTTATTTGTAATGATACTGCCAACAGACTCCCCCCCACAAAGGTCACAACACACACTCAGCATTAAATTGCAGTATAACAAATCCTCAGCTATCCATAACCTACCAAATTATAAGGGCAGGCTGGAAAGGGGAGACTGGGATAAAGCAAAGGAAGAAAAAAGTCTAGACGTGCTTTCCTAAAACTCACTGGGGAGTCATTTTAAGATCACTTTATAAGGAAATAATTGAGGTTCTATATACAATACTCCCTTTAAAAAAGGAGTAACACGTCTGACAACCTTAGAAAGTCAGGAGGTTGTTAGAGAGAAGAATGGTTCTCTGTTTGGAAATTTAAATACTATGTGGCCCTAATTCATAAACATTTAAGATTTTATAAAGCTGGTGGGAATAAAAGAGCAAAAAAGGCAAAACAAACCAGAGCCAACTAAAAAAAACCATAAACCCCAAACCCAACTGCCAAGCGAATGAAAACCACCTCCGCAGTTGCACCTCACTTTTCTCACTCCCTAATGCTCCAACCCAGATCGTTGGCCCTTCAATTCACCACAGAAGAAACCCGCTATTGTGTGTATCACACAGCATAAACCCCTTACTGCGTGCATCACACACCACAGCAAGCTGTATTCAGACCACAATCACTATATTTAGCATTATCCCGCTAAATATGAACATATATAGATGTAAACTGCAGTGATCTTTCTTATCTTGCCGGGAGCTCCATCTCCTCCACAGCAGTGGGAAGCCAGCATATTTCTATGTTACACCTTCTCCTCACTGAAGTGGAAGCTCTGGGTATGCAGTGTGGCTGCCACCTTCCAGGTCAGGTCTCCTGGGTCCATCCATCACCCTCTAGCAAACACTGAAGACACAGTCAAACAGGAGAACAGAAGGGTTGTATCTGGACATGGTAGATGGTGTAGGGGAGCTGGCCAGCTCTGTAGTGGAATAGCTCTTCAATGGGAGCAATAAATAAGGATCATGTAAAAAACATCAAAGGCTTATTTTTTCCCCCAAAGCCATGGTCTCCAATTACTGCCTCAGAGCCATGGGAAGCTCCTTCATGGCTACAAGAAGTCACTGGAGCAGAGACTGTCACAGAAGAGGCAGCCTATCACCCTCTGTGTAACACATGATGTGCACAGGCCAGAATGGATCTGGAGACCACTGATCATCATTTGGCCTCCACACCTCCTCCAGCCAGGAGGTTGCCAACACTATTTCAAGGGGAACTAATATAGGTGAAAAATATTACTGCAAAAAAATAATCTGCTATTCCTCTTGCATCTCTCTTGTTATCCTTCATGGCAGAGCTGCTTCTCCATACATGGAGTGAGGTTCGAGCAGAGGAGCTCGACGTTTACCCCAGGACAACTCTACACTGAAACCTCAGCAAGCTTTTCATGATTACAGATAAACTCAAAAATATCCCTCAAAATGTAAACCCAGGAAAGTACTCTGGGAAATTCTGGCTGCAGATGAACTGAGTGGTCACACTGGAGACTGACCCAAACCTATGGCTCACCCATCACTCCAACCTCAGGAGAATTTGGATTCTTACCTGAACTTGCTGGCCCAAGCCTGTTTCTAATTGTAGCTAAATATGTCACTCCATGCTGTAGGGCCTGACTTCTTTCTGGCCCATCTCAGCTGCCTTTTTGACCTGTGCAGTCCGCTCAAGAACCAAGATCAAGAAAGTTATGCCTACTGAGTGTGAGGATTAGTGAAAAACATCCACACAGAATGCCAATGAGGGGGCATCACACATTTCTCCCATTAAAATTCAGTAGGCTTTCTAGTCCTTCTGGCCTCAGAGCATTTGCATAGTATAGGGTCAGAGAGACATCCTGATCCCACTATAGCTGCACTGTTTAAAGGGTCATAATGGTGACATATGAAAATAACCCAACTTTAATTGATACCCGGGCTGCTGGCTGTTGAACCTGAAACTCCCCCTGGCCCCATCTCTGGTATATCTAATGTACAGTAGACTCAAGAGCAGATGCCAAGAAGGCAGCTTGGTTTCTTCATTGCATTAGCAGAGCTTTAAAAATAATTGTTGAGTTGTCCACAAGATGTCCACCCTCCTTTTCAAGCTTCTGAAGCTCTTAGTAATGCCCACTGCAGCAGTAAATGTCCTCAGAGCTGGCAAGTTATTTAATTGCACATCTCAATTATAGCGTCTCAGGAGAGGGTAAAAAAAAAACCCCCTTCAAGCTTCTTGTTAGGCTTTCACAGTTCTTTTAATATTTCATCAGAGGTCCAGTTATGACTCAAACTTTACCAAAAGCAGCAGAGATGTAGGTGTGTTCATTAAGTTCTCTTCTGGTTTTCTTGCTGCTATCAATTCCCAA
>JBCJKH010051783.1:22500-25909 GCA_039877255.1 Loriculus beryllinus
TAGGTTCATCCTGTCACAGTGATTTCCAGTAGAGGCATTGCTGGTGTAGGCCAGGGAAAGACCACTTTATTGTACCACATGATTAATGGCCAACAGTTTGTCCACATCATCTTTGAATCAAAACCCACCATTGTTCAATAGATGCTCTAAAAATAAATGTAAAAAATCAATAAAGTCATCACACAGAACTTCAATGCACAGTTCACTTTGGACTGTCCATGAAAATTGCTGCTCTATCTTAAAATCATTAATAGATAATAGAACTACAGAATAGCAATATCCCATGCTTCATAATAGCATCAGATTGCTCCAGTCATGGATCATGGTTCCACAATGTCAGACTGTCTGTGAGCACTCAAACCCAACATTTCAGGGGATACAGAGGCTTCCTGCAAGTCCTGCCCTCTTAAAAGAAAGGAAGATAACTGCCCTCAGTGCAACTGACATACAGTTTGATTGGGTCATAAAAGCACCTCTACAGACTGAGAATAAACCAGCAAACTTGTTCATAGTTTGCAAGCTAAAGCTGGTGAGGAAGGATAGCAACAGAGTGAAATAATGCCATGCGTTTATTACTTGGCTAAAAAGCAAGAAGCTGACACAGCAATCATGGTGTTCAGTAGCGCTTTCCTTGTCTCTCTTCTTGAGAGATACCAAATTTGCTTTTCAAATCCTACTACGGGTACTTCAAGCCCTCTATGCAGAAATGATCCAAAGTAAAATATCTGTATCTAAACCCAAGGACTCCTTCTGCCTGTGAAGTATACACATTTGGAAAAACACAGACCAGAGACAACCCATTCCTCTCTCTGGGACTCCCAGGTGAACTCATGCACAAACATGAATAGCTTGCAGAGCAAAAATCTATCAACAGGTCAAGCAACAGTAGCTTCAAACTGAACTTTATCATGCTGTCCTGCAAAAGAAACCAACTACCCTATTTTAAGAAACAAGAAGGAACCGACAACTACATCAGGTCTCGGAGCACAAGCAGACAGTTGAGTACATGACATTTCTCCACCAGACCCATGTCCCACGACCGCGGGGTTGAACTATAAAGGACAATCTGCACTGGTATTGGGGGGGGGGGTTCCTGTTTATTTTTTCACTGATTGTACTGGTGTGATATAATGAGGCAAGGAAGAAAATAAACCAGCAGCCAGTGCATGCGGCTATCTGCTTAAAAATAGTTCAGATGGGCTGAGGTTTTAGCCTTTATCTCACTGGCTGACCTTGCTAATACGGTATGTAGATCTCTTGCCAGCTAATCGGCGAACTGTAAAGCATGGTTTCAAGCTGTGGGCAATGATCTGTAACAGGAATGAATGAGTGGGTTTTAGCAGCCAGGATCTGTAGCCTACTATCTGTATCTGACAGCTGTCACCCTCCCGACAGAGGCCAAGGCCTAGCCCTGCATTTAAAAGCAGCATGGCTGATCAGATTACTAGGACAGTGTGTCAGAACTCACTGCACTGAACTAGAGATAGAAAGTAAATCTATAAATAGCAGTTCTGCTTGGCTCCATGAGCCACTGAAGGATAACCAATATTGAGCAGCAAATGCAACGTTTAGCCTCTGAAGGCAATGGAATACAGTTCCCCCACGATGCGAAGATGCTGCCTGATGATGTAAGGGATGGGCATGGGAAGCATTGTGGGCAGTGACAGCAATGGCTGTGTTTGCAAAGGGAAACAACATGTTAAAAAGGTCTCAGTCCTCAAGATCTTGAAAGCAACATAGTACAGAGTCACCTTAGACCGAAGCCCCCTTTATGGAGAACGCATGCAGAAAGCCAGCCATTCCCTGCGGAATCCCAGTGCTCAGATAGATGCTGTGATAAAACGAGAGCCTCTCTGTTTGATACCTGTTGTACATGTAACCAAGTTTTCAGCCAGAATGGTTGAGCTTTGAAAAGGACTCAAAAGCAAGGATGTTGGAACTGTGGCTTCCAAGGCGATGGTGACAGCAAAGTTCAGTATCTGGACATCAGGGGGTTATAAAAGGCCTGACCAGCACGCTGCAGTATGTATCAGTTCTCTGGGGAGCCATTCAACACTCTTAGAAGTTTCTGCTGATAAAAACAGAGTATCTGAAAATTTGTAAACGGCTCTGGAAACACAGTGCAGAGGTCAGTGGAGACGAATGGAGAGTGGGATCACAAGCCGAGGCAATGGGAAACCAGAATGGTGAGAATAACATGCAGTCACCGCCCCTGGAGGTACTTAACAGATGTGTAGCTGTGACACTTAGGGCCACGGTTTAGTGGTACAGCGCAGTGCTGAGGAATGGTGAGGACTCAATCTTATGGGTCTTTTCCAACCTAATTGATTCCACGATTCTATGAAGAGTCCTGGGTCCCTTTTGCAGAAACAAGGAGATAGCAGCTTTTTTGTACAGTTCTGAATTGGGAAGAGTCACCTGCTGCTCTATCAGCCTATGCATGATGCTGGTGATAAGATGCAGCTCTTTGTCCAGGGATGACCAGGAAAGGAAAAACAAGACCATGGCTGATTTTATGCTTAACTTGGTTACTGCCAGCTGTAGTCTTGCTCTGGATCCCAACATGTCTCAAGCCAGCAGTTCCCTTGTGTGCTTTGAAGGCAAAAAATAATTCCACAGACTGATGGCTGTTAAAGCCATTCTGTCTTCCATCTAGGAAAGGACCACAGGACTGCCAATCTAGAACAGTCAAGTACAATAAAGGATGGACTCAACTATAGAGATTAACTTTGTAGATTGAATATAAAGCATTAATAATTGAACATAAAGAACTAGACACAAAGAAGGTAAATTTTCACATTGCTAAAAAACCAGAAAGAGCCCACCTCAAGTAACCCAAGATACACCAATGTTGCTGTCTACTTAAAAACCAGCTCAGATGAGAAACAAATCAGTGACACAATAAGGCAAACCACCTCAACACCCTGCCTCCTACAGAGACACACAGCAGCACACACCTCGCAAGCACACATTGTCCTTCCCCACAACCCTCTTCACAGCTCAAGGACTTCCAAGCTGGAGGGTGGGGCCTCTGTCTTTTAAAGCTGGGCATGGATCTTTTCCCCATGAATTTGAAAATAGGATGAAGATGATATTTATCCTCTGAATTGAAGAACAAATCAACATCTTTCCAGCCCGTAAGTTTCAAAACAGCAATTTACTGGTACCCAAGTGTCACGCTTACCCTTGGCCACAGTGACAAATGTCGCTAATAGCTGAATACTTTTATCAATGTGTTTTTCTTGGCTAATTTAGTGCTTATGAGAGGGTCCTCAGTGACAGCCCTGACAGCTGGCTCCCTCCTCACATGAGCAAACCCAGAAGAGGCTGCGCTGCCTTCCTCGCGCTGTCCCCAGCATGCGTGTGTGGAGCCTGACCTTCAGGAGCTATACCTGGGAAGAGCGACCAG
>JBCJKH010051785.1:1376-22773 GCA_039877255.1 Loriculus beryllinus
GGACGCCTTACCCTAAACTGCGTTGCCCAATGGTCTTGAACAGTACCAGGGATGAAGCATTTATCACTTCCCTGGGCAACCTGTTCGAATGCCTCACCACCCTCATGAATAAAGAGCTCCCTTATCTCTAACTTAAACTTCCCCTGTTTTAGTTTAAACCCACTACCTGTTGTCCTACCGCTACACCCCTGATGAAAATCCCCTCTCCAGCATCCTTATAGGCCCCTTTCAGACACTGGAAGGCTGCTGTGAGGTCTCCATGAAGCCTTTTCTTCTCCAGGCTGAAGTCACTACTTTTTCAGCCTGTCCAGTTGAACCTTGTGTTTTAGTTGTGGCTGAGGCATGACTGAGGCAGAAGTGTGTGTTTGGTAATTATTCATTCTAATTTGAAGAAGCAGGGAACATATAACCCAGAGACTTAATGAGCATGCTGCTACTCAGCTGCTGGGGCACCTGTGCTGCTTATGTTGACCTACATTCTTTATCACATTTCCTTTATAATATTCCATGGAATTGTAACCCAGTCAGAACTTCACGATAATGGTGGCCAACAGGTAATATAGAGAAAGCAGTCCCACATCTTAGCTAAACAGGAAACAATCAAAAGTAACAGCTTCATAGTTAGGAAATGAAAAGTGAAAATTCTGACAAATGTGTCTGCATTTATAGTTCTACAAATGCATTTAATTCAGTCCATTTGTGCATCTAGCTACCGGTTATACACGCAGATCTAAAAGTTGCAGACAGCAGTAACTGGGTACTTCTGATTTAGAATTTTTTTTTTACTCCTACATTTACTATTTTCATTGCCACATTTCGAAAGAGATAATAGAATGTAATTTTAAAGAAAAATAAAAAAGCTCAGTGAAGCTTGCATTTCCTTCATCTTAATGTTCAAAGCAGGTAGTTAGATTTATTTCAGGCTTCCTTTTTCTTAGCTTTTCTCTGCACTTACCCCCAAGGCAAATGTCAGATACACGGTTTGCGTAATTAGCACCCTTTGTCCAAGGTGGAGTCTATATGCCTAAATCCAAAACTTCAGTACTCAAAATCATCACAAAATCTGCCATCATCCTTTGAGTCATCCAGTGCCTGTGGACACCTGTATTTTTAATGTTATTATCCCTGACTTGCCTCTTTTTGACTCTTCATTTTTATCTTCAGATAGATAATCTGGAGTGTCCTTGGGCTTGACAAGGTCTTATTTAGGAGCCCACAAAGTGTTCCCCATACTACTTTCTCTTAGGGTGTTTTGAAAGGCTGTGGTGGCTTGACCCTGGCTGGACACCAAATGCCCACTAAAGTTGTGCTTTCACTCCCCTCGTCAGCTAGAAAGGGGAGCGAAAATATAATTAAAGGCTTGTGAATTGAGTTAAGGACAAGGTCCATCTTGGAGCCAGCTCACATTGTCTCTGTCTGACACAGGGAGCTTCTAGCAGCTTCTCACAGGAGGCACCCTTGTAGCTCCCCGATACCAAACCTTGCCACACAAACACATAGGCACAGCTCTGTGCATCAGCAGTCACTGGAGGAGGTGGCAGCATCACTTCTTCAGGCTGTGAAGTAATGCTTAGGATATTTCTCTCCAAACTTCAGTGGTACTTTAACCATATTTCCCATGAAATTGCCTAAGCAGAAAAGCTATGTACAAGATGAAAGAAGAGGGAGTGTGGAAGGGAAGTATTTATTTCCTTCTATGAAAAAAAGACCATGTTTCATTGAATAGTAAGAGAAGTGGGGAAAGCAAAAGTGAAAACAATGTTTTTTTAAATAGTGACTGATATATAGTCCAAACTCTACTTCCCGAACATGGACTTTGTGTGGATTTTATATGAAACACTAACTGGATAAAACAACAATGTGATTTTGGGAGAGTCCCATAGGAAATAAGGAAATAGCTCCCTCCTTGCAGTTCCTGGGTGGGGGAGACATCACTTGTTTAACTTCCTGTTCTCACTTATGAGTCTTATGAGACACGGGACAGAGCCAACAAGAGGGAGATTGTGAGATCCCTCCTCTGTTAATGGAGTACAGCTTACGTGGTGATAGCAGTCTCCCAGGGATCGTTCAGATTGCTTTCTTTGACCACTTTTCAAACATATTGCTGAAGTTCTATTCCAGTTTTGGGAGAATGGGGCTAACTAGATTTAGTGAAGAGGATGTGGATGCAAATGTCAGAATTGCATCAAACAGCTTTTAGGTACCTGCTTTTACCTGCTCCTTCTCCTTCCACCACTGTCCTCTCACTTTTTGTTACTCATGTAGATTCCAGAGCCATAGATGCTAATGCAATGCAATGGAAGAGGCAGTTGTATTACAACAGTCTTTAAAAAACAAGATTGAGCAGGCAAACACCTAGAAATATGCATTAAAAAACCCAATCCAGAACCCCACCTTAATGGAAAGCAGACTTTATAGCCTCCCTTCATTCTCTTTTCCCTAGATTTTTGACATCTCCCTTGAGACATCATGCAGATGCTTCTGTCTATCTGGAAGCCAGTTTAAAGAACTCAGAATAGAGAAACCTGGTTTTATCTAAAATGCTCTCTCAGCAGGTGGGAGGCCTGGGTTAAATTTCCCCACCAAATACAAGAGATTAAGCTCCATGCTTGCTGTGCTCTAGAAGCCTGCCTTAATCACAAGGCTACAGGCACCTAATTCAGAGTCCTTGATTCTTCTCTTTGACACTGCAGTGCCCTAGACTATAGTATGCTTTTATCACTGTGTACTTCTGGGTCTTTACCACTGGCAGCTCCTTATGTTTCACTTCCACACTGTGAGTTCTGCAGTAATTGTGTTCATGTAACAGGAATAACCCCTCCGACACTTGGAATTTAAGGATTTCTGAATCATGTCTCTTACCCTCAGTGCTGTAGAATCCATCAAAAGAATTAAAAAAAAAAAAAGAAAAGGTTATACATAGTAGAGCTGCTATAAAATAATTCTTTGCTATATATTTAATTTCTATAAAGAGAAGTCATAATATCACAGTGGGATTCACTGAAAACCAAGTTTGCCTTTGCTTTTGATCCAGAGTGGGAATTATCCCAATGCTTTTTATTTTGAAGTCCATGTCATTTCAAGAAATTCTGGTTATATTTTCACTTTATTCTCAAATCATTTGACCCTCAGACTCTGAAATGGATGCGTTTTTTCTGATTGGTTCTGTGTGGCTTTTTATTTTTTTAATTGAAAGAAATAAAGAAACCTGAAACAATGAAGATCAAAGATGTTTAACTTCATACTTGTCTGAGTCACCCAAGTCTACACTATTCTCTGTAATGGAAATGGGTAAGTAAATGAATGACACTTCTCAAGCTTCTCCTCTCAGTTTAACAACAGAGGGACAATAAAATCTTTTGCTAGAGTTACTAATAAGGACATTTCAATTGAAATTTTGAAACAGAAGCACAGGGTCGTATATTGAGGTTTCTCATTTTACTTGAGCAAAACCCTATTAAATGAAAAGGAGAGCTCCCTAAACCTGAGTAAACCAAAGTCATTAGAGGGTATAATTTGTAATTTCTTAGTAAGGGTGAAGTTTCCATAAATGATCCAGAGCCAAACCCTCAGGAAGTATTTAAATGCCTAAATTCAGCTACTAGGAATGGCAGCCAGCAAGTGCTCAGAGGAAGCTTTCCATGACTGGCTGGGTGCCCCAACCTCAGGACATCAGCAGGAGGAAATATCCCCATTACACACGAACCATGAGACAGGAAAGTGGAAAAGTAGAGATGACAACTTTGACATGGTAGCTACATAAGACTATTGAAGATATATTGCATGTCTGTGGCAAGGTGCTGGCAATGGGGAGATGCAGGGGTGGCAACTTTGAGAAGAGGTCTCAACTGCCCCATGCAGGATACAGCTGTGCCAGCCAACAGACCCACCTCAGGGCAAAGCTGAGCCCACCGGTAAAACCAGTGGTACCTCTTGGAAAACATATTCAAGAAAGGACAAAAAATGCTGGACAGACAGAGGAGGAGAGGAAAAACAAGAGTGAAAACCAGCAGTGGTAACAATGAGATCAGAGGAGGAGGTGCTTCAAGCACAGAAGCAGATTTTACTCACAGAGTATACAGCCTGTAGAGGGGCTATTAGGGAGCAAGATTATCCTGAAGGATAATGGGAGGAAGGAGTGGCAGAGAGGAGCTGTTATGGGTGATCAAGCCCATCCCCACTTGGAAAGGAGAGAGGAATCGAGAGTGAAGGAGCGCAGTTAAACATGGAAAAAGGGGGAGGAAAGGTATAAATGTTTGGGTTTTTGTTTCTCACTACCCAAATCTATATTAATTGACAATTAATTAAATTAATTTTCTCCATGTTGAGTCTGTTTGCCCCTAATGTTATCTGGTAAATGATCTCTTTGCCTTTATCTCATCTCAGAAGCTTTCTGCTCCTGTGACCCTGAGGAGGGGAAGTATGTCAACAGCTGTGTGGGCCAAGGGTAACCCGCCACAGAAGGTTAGCAACACATGCCCATGAAAACCCTTAGAAAGCCCTGGGCTCCCTAGAAAAGGAGAGAGAGGGACTTACTGGAGAGAGTACAACGAAGGGCCATTAACATGGTGGACTGGAGCATCTCTCCTTTGAGTAAAGGCTGAGAGAGTTCAACCAGGAGAAGAAAAGCCTGAGGGGGATCTTATAATTCTATATAAATACTTGAAGGGAGAGTATAAGACTGCAGAGTCAGGTACTTTCCAGTGGTGTCCATAACAGGACAAGAGGCAATAGGCACACACTGAAACACAGGAGGTTCCCTCTGAACATCAGGAAAGACTTTCACTGTGAGGTTGACACAGTGCTGGAGCAGGTTGCCCAGAGACTTCGTGGAGTCTCCATCCTTGAAGACATATATTCAGACATCTGGAATGTTTCACCTGGGAAAATGGCTGCAGATGACCTGGCTTGAGGTAAGAAAGCAGGCTGGACAGGAGAAGATGACCTCCAGAAGCTTCTTCCAACCTCAGCCATTCTGTGATTCTGCATAACTGCTAAGGATGAAAAAGAAGATTTCATTTTTCCTAAAAAGAGAAAAGTGACAGGATGTGAAGTCCTTTAAAGATCTTTTACTTGTTATGATAGAAATTTAACAGAAAAGATATCACTTTGCAAGAGAAATGTTGAACTAAGACTTGGCTGAAATCTCTGTAGACTATCTTGAGGCTTGCCCCATTTTTACGTAACCTGATGAAAGGAGAATGAAGGGATGAAAATAATCATACTCACCTTTTTAGGACATTCAGATATTATTTCTAGTTTAGCCAGGAGAAATGGTATCTATCACTTTGTAAAAGACTGTAGTTTATCATTTACAACTACCAGTTTCACCTGCCTCTTCTTAATTTACAAGCTGATAAAAGATCTTTGTCATCATTACTGGATATGCTTGCACTTTTATATAGTCTTAATAATTTTATTTAATATGAATATTAAACTAGATGAACTACAATTTCTTTGTTCATGCAGTATACCCAACGAGTAATGTATTTCATCAAACTATCGATGCATACATACAGTATTACTAGATATCACCTCTCTTTATAACAGAATTTTTTTTTCTTTCAACACATTTTTGTCACCAAAGTAGAAAACAAAATGAAGTAACACATTCCAGTTGTCACTGACATTTTGCATTGCACTTCAATCTTGCAGGAACTTCCTTTTTTTTTTTTTTTTGACTCCTAGGCTTTCTACTTCCTATTTCTCACTTTTGTACAATTACATAAATCAGGTATTCACTTAGAAGCACTATCAACTGAAATCACACTGCCTATGCTTATTGAATTTGTTTTGAAAGTAGAGATTTCACAGACAAACTCTACACAGCAGACCTGCTCTCCATCACTATAGTGGCAGTTAGCAGCTAATCTCTTGGTAATATTCCTACCCTATTGACTCTGCTGACTGACCAGCTTTGTTCAAATGTCAGAAACTTCCAAGAAGCCCAAGTATTTCATCTGTTTCCACTTAATCTTCCAGTTAGGCAAGATTCTCCAATATTTATAATTTTCCCTTTGCCAACATACAGTGGCTGCTTTTTTCCAACTAAATGTTAAATGTTGCTTCATCCTATATCAACGTAAAAGTGAGGGCAGACAAACTTTTAAAATATTAAGCAAATTGTTACCTGTTCTGATATCTACAGCAACTCTTTTAAACATTCAAAGTGCCTTCTATCATTCAGTCTCACATTTTGCAAAATGCTATTCCAACCTCTTTGATGCAGTTTCTATTTTGGAGTCTTTTAATATATTACCTATTTTCAAGATCTTCTAGTAGTGGAAAAAAAAAAATCAGTTTTTTAGTGACATCAATATATAGAATGTGGACAGCATGTTCATTTTCTACCATTATCCTTGACAGTCTACCTCACTTCTTAACTGATGGCTGTATTTCTATGATTTAAAAATCTTCTTTGCATAAAGAAGATCCTATATTTTTTTGAGTCTTACAAAACAAACATTGGTAAAAAAAAAGTAGATATACCTTGAAAAATGTTTATTATATGCATTATTGGACACTTTTGAATATTCAAAACCTACTGTGACATATCATTAACATTTTAAAAGTGTCCTGATATTTGGAGAAGTAACATTATTGCATCTAAAATATGTATGCCATAGAAAGTCGGTGAATATTGTTCCTGTTTTGTCAAGGATATTTTGTCAGAGCCCATACCAACCCCTAAATTCCTTGGCATGCAGACAGTAGAAAGCATCAATCTGCCTCCTATAACCCTGTCATCTGTGGCCTATAATTTTTACTTATATTTTAAAATCACATGGGTTTTTTCTCTTTAATGTTTTATTTTTTTCTACAAAGAACCTGGCTAGAATCCAGCTTCCAAGGCCCATCTCTTTAAGTACTTGGGCATAAATTTGTATCCTCAGTTAGACACCTAATAAAATACTAGCATTTTCAACCCTGTCATTTCAGCTGATACGTAACTTACAGATCTCTTAAGTACTTCAGATGTCTATTTTGCTCCTGAGTATTTTTGAAAATCTATGCAGGTGCTGATGTTGCCTTGTAACTAATTAGTTGCTTAGAACTTAATCTCAAACTAAAAGCAAGTGGGGCAAATTAATTGCAAAAGCTGTGTCTGATGACTGAGTCCTAATTCATTGGCATGCTGAGATCAAGCTTTATAGATGCTGCGTGCAAACCTTGACTTACGGTCATAGAAGATCAGCGGAGTTTATTTAAAACACAACATAATGTAAGGTAACCTAAGGTAACCTGATGTAACATAACAAGCATACATCTAGACATGCTAATGTTGTGTCTCTAAATTGTAAATATTGCCTGCTAGTGGTGCAGGTGTCAAACTGACACCAGTCAAAAAATTATCTACCTGGGCAAGTCTGAACTGATGGCATATAAAAAGCACTTGTCCTTGAAAGAGCAGTGAAGTTAGGCCTAGTTTGGCTTAGTTTAAAGGTTCCAAAATTTAAATTGCATTTTATTTAATGGGGTCATTTTCCAATACATTGAAAATCCTAAAGGTTTCATTTCAAATGCCTTTACTATAAGGCAAAAATATCCTAGTCCTTGAAGTAGCTGAAGCCAATTTTATAGCTTTGCTGCTATTATTAGTAGGACTAGGTTTATAATCCACTTTTCCTAAGCATGTGAGAGATATTTTGGTAGGCTTAGGTTTGCTAATTCCTCATGTTTCTTGATTTCATTTACCAAGTCTGGAAAACCACAGAGGCAGAAAAATATATAACAAGGATCTTCAAAGTGTGAATTTAGTTTTCACACTATTAAAGAAACTGTTACTTTGTGTACAAGACATGTAATTCTAACCCCAGAAAGGACCCTTTTCACTTTGTACTACATCAGAAAATAAAGCACACTGCCTGGAAAGTTTTTAAAGTCTCCTTTTCCTTTTCCCCTTTATTTTCCCTTTACTTTATTTTCCCTTTCCTTTTCCTTTTCTTTTTCCCTTTCCCTTTCTAACATTAAGGGCAGTTCATATCCCAGAATGTTGGTTTTGATGGATCTTGGGATATAGATAAAGTAGTTAACGCTCACAAATGAAGATAGAGCATTGCTTCAAAGCAGTGCCAAAGGCCACCTTTAGCCAAAAAAAAAGAAAGAGTACTTAGCAGACATGCAGCCTTCATGGAGCCTTGATGACCCCTTGAGCCATACAGCTTACCTTCTGGAATATCCAATGTCACGCCTTGCAAAGAAAAGGAATAGCACATACTTCTTACAGCACATATTTCCGATATGTAGATTTATTGCTAACTCCCTCCTCCTTCAGAATGTCTTTAGCTTCATTTGGATATATGACTCGAGATTCAGAGTGAGAGGGCAGAGAGGAAGTAATGAAAAATTCTCTGCATAGATGAATAGGGAATAACTATCTGTTAAACTAAACTGAACTAGTAAGATGAGCTTAAACTTAATTAAAACATGACTAAGCCTTATGTAAGCTGTCAGAAGACTTAAAAGGGTATCCTTGCCCCACAAGTTGCTTATGGGTTGAAAAGTAATACTTATTATACCTTGAAAGCACTAAAACACCTATCTAAGGTACGCCAACTATTTTATGAAGCAGCAAGTGCCAAATGGAGGTGCAGGCTTTCAAGCACAACTTCCATTTATGCATAAGTGACTTGCACAATCAGACAGCTGCAACATTGGTCCTGCTCATTAACAACATTTTTTTATGAATGTAGTGGTTAAGCATCTGAAAATCCAATTTGTCATTGTGCTTCAGATTTGTTGGTTAATCATGTCTTTAAAACATATTAAATAAATACGTTTTCTGTTGCGCAGATGTTTTGACAAATGTGAAGGATGAGTCGCAGTCAAGTTGGAAATTTGATCCATATCTACTTTATGATCCATTATAGCAAAATGTTGGGCCCCATTCAGTAGGAACTATATTCAGTGTTACTCTTGGCAGAGGAGAAAGCTGTGTTTCATTTAAATAGACGGTGAAAGCAGGGTCTAAACAGGAGCACGCAGGATGTCTCTTTTGGCTATTTCTCAAGGTCTAATTAATGCTTGATAAAGTTTTTGCATAGATTAATTAATTCAGGGTATCAGCTATTAACCTAGTGTATTTATAGGTGCAAAATACGTGCCTAAATAAAAGGGTTTAGGTAGCTAGGATTCATGCACCCTCCAGGAAAACAGAAAGCTCATGTCATTTTACTGCAGGTCACTAGGTGGGGAGCGACAGCTCTGGACCAGAGTCCCCGAGGGCCAGAAATCGCTAACCCACCCGAAACAACATAAAGCACGATTCCCCTTTCTTTCAGACATTTCTCGTCATGCACAGACAGCACTGCACCTGCGGCAGTGTGCTAGCACCTGAGCCCAGCTCAAGGCTTCGAATGATGAACAGGCAGGCAAAGCCCACATCGCCCCTATGTAGCTCCAGCTTCTGCAGTCTGTTGTGGGGAGAAAGGCTATGGATTACTGAGTGCTTTGTGACAATTAACTTATTAATCTTGTATTTTTGCATTATGCATCCACATAATATATTCTTCAACAGCCTAAATAGTATCTTTTCTTTCTTCCATTATCCTCCTGTTTATGTTGGGGTTTGTTTGTTTTGGTTTGGTTTTTTTCACTCCAGTTTATAAATTTAACATACTTGCTCTGTTAAATTGATCCAGAAGGACTTGAATCACTGACCATCACTGAAAAGCTCTTTAAGCTCTTTAAGCTCTTTAAGGTCTTCCCTTCCACCCCTCTCCCTTTGCATAGGTCTGGTGGAAGAATCTTGGATTTTATGGGGAAAACATATTTTAAATTAGAAGATTAAGTGTGAAATAAGAAGTGTCACAGTCTTTCTATTTCTGAATGCAAATAATGACAAATTGCAATATCAACCTTTTTTTTTCCTTTTCCCTTTCACTTCTTCTGGGAAATGTTTTTCTTTTAAGCCTTGCTGAAGATAGATAAAATTTCAAGTGATAGATAGATAAAATTTATCTATCTATAGTGATCTGACCAACCAGGAGTTGGTCAGCAGAGGACTGAACACTAAGCACTAAGTTTGCTTGACAAGCCTTTACAGGGTACTCCTATGCTACTCCAGACTATGGACTGGCTGAAGATATGGCTAAAGCTTCACACATCCAACTTTCCAACCTTCCTTATCTTGGAGTCTGCTGTTTAATGCTACATTCCTCCTTCTTTTATGAAAAAGCTGAAAAACAGGCCAAACCCTCAGGTTTTTCTTAGCCTGTGTTCATGTGGGCTACCTCACTGAAATAGCATCAGCCCAGTTCTGCAACTGTGAGTTGTCTTGCATTATGTGGCAGAGGCTGTATGAGACGGGCAGTCCTGTGACTCTGCTGCAGCTAAATATTGTGATGTTTGAAATGAAGAATTCACTTTGACAAACCCAGCAGTAGCCAGGCCTATCCTACTTGAAATACAGGTATTCAAGAGTATCGTTTTATACCTTTGTATGTTCAAATGTGGAAAGACACATTGCTTGTATATGTTCTGAAGAACGGTGGGCACAAAGCGTGTCTGGATTTCTGACAGCCCAAAATTTATGTTTGAAAAGAAAAGCAAATGGGCCTGAATAGGTGGTATGACAGCTGTTGATCCATTAAAGACCATGTTCCTTCTTTATTGCCACAGAGATTCAGGACAGCAGGATGGATGAGAGTCCTGCCAAGGCCATGAGCCCCTGATCTTACTCTGATGCTAAACTGGCTTTGAGCAAACACTAAAATTTTTAACCTCTCATTTTGGCCTAAACTTTTCTATCATTCAATGACCCTACGATTATGTGAATGGTTAGTCACTAAATTATGGTCTCTATTATGACACAGCAAAATGCTGAAATCATGGGTTTTTTTCTCCCCTAATGGGTTCCACATTATGGTCAATATTATCTGAGATTAGATTGATTAAGTTCCTCCATCTGTGTGCTCCAAATGATTGACTGCAGTGTGAAAGTGTCAGAACTCAGAAATAAAAGTGCAGAGAGGAACTTCCAGCAGATGTCACTTCAAGAGGAGTCACCAACCTCCAAAACAACAGGAAATAAGTTATTTTACAAGCCATCCAAATACACACAACATGTTGATTGAAGTGATATTATCTAGCATAACAATCAATACTCTCTGTGAGTTAAATACAATATGAAGACTAACTTTCCTTCTGTTGGAAATTAACGTTATAAAACCTTAATGGAAACAGATGAATGGCAGATGAAAACAGCAGAACCTTCCATAGATATGTTTAAGGCTACCTATTTTTCAATGTTTATTTGTTTTTTGTCATTGTGCTTCCCTTAGCGCCATTAACTATTTGCTGAAAGATTCCACTGTTTTTAACTCAAGAGTTTTATGTGCCAATCCAGTCATCCATTCTCGGCTGGCTAGGATCATGTTTTCTTGTTTAAAATTTCTGTTTCTTACTTTTGCTCTAGTACTTTGTCTTTCAGTTAGAATTAGCTAAGACTAATATGCCACTATAAATAACACACTGGCTCCATTGATTTCTCTCTGGTCATTTCTTAGGCTCTGGGATGCTTAATTGTTGGGTTTTGGTTTTAACTTCTCTTATGTTTGCATTATTATGTTTTAAACACAGTGAGGAAAAATACCAGAGCAGTTTCCATTACAAATACAAAGTGCTTGCACCTTGGTACACCTTCTATTTCAAATGCAGCCTCAGAAAAAGCAAGTGATCATGCAGATGATCAGTCAGGCTAGGCAGGATAAATTTTAAGGATGTGCAGAGATGAGAAGAATCAGGTATAAGTACTGAGCAGGTGTAATTGTGCTTTAGGGTGTTTGACCTTCACTACTAACCTGAGCAGGAAAAACTAAATGTGCTACATTCCTTGGCACTTTTGCGTGTGTTACTGCTGATACCAAGAAACAATAATAATACTAAAAAGGATTGGTTGGAATTCTGTGCTGTTTTGAAAATAGTTAGAGGGCAATTTCAATCATGTGTGAATGATATAAGTTCATTACATGAATACAAAGAGGTGGAAAACCTTGTCAGAATTGTTCATTGATTTATTCTTTCTTAGGTCTTTAAGGTATAGTTTTATTTAATTTCATACTTTAAATGACAATGACACATACACACAAAACCACACACATATCTGTATGTATATGAAAAAGGTAGTCTGGCAGTTGCCTGGAGCAACAGACTGCCACAGGCATAAAGATATGCATAGCTTCAGCCAGAGCACTGGAAGCCAAGGACTGGCCACTGCTGCAAGTGCCAAAGGCAGAGCTGGGGCATGTGGGATGGTGCCTGCTACAGCTGGAAGACTGTTTGGCTACAGCTGGCTGAGCCCATTCTAACTTCCTTCAGCTCGCATCTGGTGCTGCAGCCCTCCCGCAGTAGATGGCTGAAACAGTGACCTCAGTACAGCCTGGTGTGCTCCTTGGCACAGCTCCTTATGTCCACTTACAGAGCTGGCAGCTACATGGAAGTCTGATGCCTTGGTGCCTGTAGCTCCTGTACTGCTTTACAGATTCAGTTGGACTGTCACAGTCCTAACTTCCTTCCACAGCTTTATGTCTCTGGCGAGCTCTGACACTTTCCAATTACAGTCAGTCTTCTGAAGCACACAGATGAAAGGAAATCTAACCAAATTTATTTGCAAGCATACAGACCATAAAGGCATTTCCCATTAGGAAGGAAGCTTCAGGGTTTCAAGCGCTCCTCTTGTAACAACCAGGACCACAGACCATGCCACTCTTCTTCCCAAAGCAGGACTTTCACAGCCACAGTTCAAACCAGAAACATCATTTGAGGAGGAAAATTCAATTTCTGAGAAGTCTTGCTTCATCTCTGAATTCATCATCCCAGCATACATTTTGGTATTAAAGGCAAATGATGGCCAGCAGTGAAACTGGTGAATTTTTGTGACTAAACAATCCCAAAAACAAAAGAGAAGCAAAAACATCTTCCTTCCTACTAAAAGTCCCTCCATGTAGCATATAAGCCCAGTTTGATGAAGCATGTCATATACAAATAGTGTGGAAATTATATTTGGGGGATTTTATTTCTTAGAGCCAATTTTTCTGAATGAACATAACAATTTTAAATCAGGTAATGTCTCAGCTTCTTGCTTTGCCAGTCTTGACAGATTTCCTTGACTGCATCTATGAGGTTGTGTTATTCAGCTTCCCTTGGCACCCTTCACCTTTCCAGAATAACCTTGTCCTTTTAGCACAAGTAACCCGGTACACTGCGGGGAAAGTCTCCGGAGACCCCAGCTGCCTCAGTGCTCAAGAGGACACTTTCCACCTTCCTGAAGATGTGAAGAAAGGCAGGGAAGGAAGAAGAAACAAAGAGAAAAGACAGGTTCAGCAGCTTGACATAAAGCACTACAGTTGCCACCAAGGGTTTTAAAAGTGCGTTCTTCTATCCTGTGGCATTTTTGCATGCACCTGCAGTTGCACTTACTGTGTTGGCTACAAGCAGCATGAAGAAAGAAAACAGGGCACAAAACTGGCACTAAAAGGATGCTGGGGGGGGTTGAACAGAGCTTATGCCCAAGGCAAAGTATGTCAGAGTACATATCTGGACTGGCTGGGGAGGGGGCTGTGGGGGACATAAGAAGGGTGTCTGCCCCACAGCTTAGGCTACCCACGCAGCCCTCCAAAATGGGGTTAAGTTTTCTGAGGGGAGAAGCTGCTAAGAAGAAAAGTAAAACAATTTTAAGAAGTTTTTCTAGCCTGATGGTGCTTGAAGCAAGTGGATACTCCAGAGAAAATTTGGAAAGCTCACAAGCACACTGAAATCCTTACACACTTAAAGGTTTTGTACCCAGCATAAAAGCTTTTAAGGTTTAGTTTAGACAGGTGCTCTTTATTTTTCTCTCTAAGAGCAGCCCCTCACTTTTCCACCTTTTGCTCCCTGTCCTCTCTGTAGCCCTGTGGTTTGCTGTCCCTTTCGGCAATGGCTAAGCCTCTAAGGCAAAGAATTTCATAGAAGAAGTGTAAATGAAGAGAACAGCAGATAAACACCAAGGATTTTAATTTAATTATTCTTCATGACTTTGTTCTGTCATGTGTAACAAAGTCAGATACATTCCTTGTCATCTGGATGTGTTCTAGCGAAATGCAAGTTGTCACAACAAATAGAATAACTGGGCAAGAAAATGGTTCTTCCAGGCCACTTCCTCTTGGGATGTCTCATTCAGTCATTTCACAGTGTGTTCACTTTCAGGTAGGTATGTGAAAATTTACTTTGCTTATCCTAATATTATATCTCACTGCAAAAAAGAAGTGAGATATAACATGGAAGAACTACTAGTAAACTTTCTGCTTCTAAAACAGTATCAAGTACTTCACAATAAGTGATGGATTTTAACTCATAAGAAGCTGAGAGATGACATCTGTGAAGCTGGGAAGCAGAGCAGACTTGAGCCTACAAGGTAAAGCAAGACAGTTAGCTCCAGTTTCCAACTTTGATCCATCCTTGTGTGTGCTCCTGAGCAAGACACTTTGCTTTCCATGACCACAGCTTTCTTATAATCCTTTTTCTGGTGGGAAACTCAAGCACAGAGATAATCTATTTGCAGTTCTGTGAGATTGCTATAAATGTATAGCATTTAGGTCTGTGTCCTCAGAGCTATTGGGGGACTCTTGACGTTGTCATAGCACAAAAAATTAACAATAAATTACATGGAGTAGATAGCAGTAATTAATTTAATGGCCGTACAAGTTGACATTGCACCTATTAGACAAAAGTGTGTGTCTATGAACCTGAATTGGAAATGTGTTTCCTTATCCAGCTAAGAAGCTGGATGTCTTGAAGTTCTTTCTATGCTTCAGATGAAAGATTTTGTCCTGGGTGTGGTTACTCTGTGTTCTCTTATGAGCATTTATTGCCATTTGTTAGGCATTTCTGAGGTTCTCTGCAGTATGTAACAGCCCACGTCATGGAAAATTAACATGCTTGCTCAGCATGCATAACCACAAAACTGTAGAATGAAAGAAGGAACCTGCCATTACAACCTTGAAGCTTGGAAGCACAGGTGACTGCAGATACCATCTAAGAGAGCCTGAAGTCAGTATGTGTTATCAAGGCAGGAAAAGGTCTCCATTCATCTTGCCTCTGAGAAAGAAAAGAGAAGCTGTCTGACAGTGGCCATTTTAAAAAGGGTCATTGGTACCTAAGAACTGGTGCCAAGACCAGACTTCTTATTTCTCCTCCCCTCTCTAGGAAACCACCCCTTCAAGAAGCCATGAAAAAGATTTTGTTTGAAGTTTTCTTTCTCTTTTTTACTTCAAATACTTTCATAGCCCACTCAGCCTCAAATAGACTGAGTGATATTGCAACACGCTAACAAGACCATTGCTTCATAACAGACCCTCATTACCCTACTTTTGCCATTCCAGATTTTGGTGGCTTGGAAAACCATCAAAACCAGAAACCCTCAAGTCGTGGTGAACATGAAATGTCTGAACACCCAAATGCTGATACTGCTTATGAGTCACTTGAGTGCTTCTCTGGCGTGACTTTCAGTGGGCCTTGAGGTTGCCCTGACATTTTCTACAAACAAGGTATAACAACGAGGAGATGCATGTGACTGCCATGAAAGCAGAGGCCATGGAGTATATTACCTAGAGTGAAGTAAATTAAAATAATAGCAGTAACAGTGTTTAAGAAAAGGCTACTACGATTCCCTATTCTGACTTGCACAACACAAAACAGAGGTTGCAATATAACAACCTCTGCACTGGGTTAGTCTTTCACCTAATGCTTGTGGGAAGAGAAGCATTTAGGTGGAAGCCTGCCTAGATACCCTGCTAAGCCACATGTATAACTCAAGATCCACTGAAGAATTAGCTTAGATGTGAACAAGCAGCTATAGACCACACCACTTTTCATAAGCTTAATAAAGAAGTCACTGAACTGGGATTTATAAACTGCAAAACCAAATAGATGTTTTCTGGAATTAATGGCATTGAGATCTGCAACTTGTACAACCAAGACTGATAGTTTTAAGGGTAATAGCACGAGAAAAATCAGAGGATCATAGATAGTAAAATATATAGGTAAATTTTGATATATATGCTTGACTAAATAGACCTTTGACATTGTATACTATGATGAGGAGGGAAATCAAACATGGGAGAGAGATGAATACAATATGAATATAGAAGATAGAAAAACAAACTTAAATTCAGAAAAAATCTGAATTTATTTGATGACATTCTCAGATGTCTAATTATCCAATATTCCATTATTTCCACTTTAATTTTACTAACGTCAAATTTCAGCCATAAGCTACTGAGTTTTCCTTTTAGAGAAAATACAGTATTTTTTTTTCGTTAATTGTGAATAATGGTATTGCATGAAAACCTTTGTAGGGATACAAACTTCTCTGACAGTGACAGAGGAGACATTATGGTACTAAAAGCAAGTACCTTAATTTTAAGCTTGACATAAATGATTTGGTAAAGTATCTGGGAAGAAACTAAAAAACTCTAAAATGTCCTTCAGAAGGGCAATAGAAGTCAAACCTTATGGAAATCTTGTTAAGAAAGAAGAACAAGCTCCTTTGGATTTAGATAGGGGAAGTAATCATGCTCCAGAATTGATCAGCCCAGGAGCTGGGGTGATGTTGTTGCAATGCTCCTCATCAGGAGCCTGCTGTTTTCCCGCTGGCTGCAGAGGCAGATCCCAGGTTCTTGCCAATCAGTTGCCAGACTTACATTCCTAAAGCTGCCGTGGTGTGAACCCTCCCTGTGCTCTGACGCTATCGTTGTTCAGTGCTAGCCTATGCTCTAGGAGAGCCCAGGCACATCAAGGATAGCTTCAGTTCAGAGCTGGAGACAGGCAGGGAGGAGGCACTGGACAAAACTTCAGTGGGCCTTCAGCTTTGAAGGTACTGAAATTATAGAGACTTTGCAATGTTGAGGTCTGGCTTAGGTACAAGAAGTTGGTCAATGGAGGACTTGAAATTTTATCTATCTTCAGCTGGGCAGATCAAGTTTCCCACTTGGTTGAATGTTCAAATCAGCATGTGTGCACCTCTACTACCTCCTCTCTGAATAAAATATTCCTACACATTTTTTTTTATAATGAAAATAGAAGGCTGCCTTTCAAGAGGGGCAGGCTGACTTTGAGTGGGGCAGAAAATGACTGAGTCAGTGTTGAGTTCCAGAAAAGAAAAAAATTAAACGATACTTGTGTTCAGAATTATTTAATATATTATATTAAACAGCTCTATTGACATTCTTAGACAACTTAAAGGCTTTTCCATCTGTCCCCTTGAGACATGCAGCTCTTTTCATGTGCATATAGGATTTATGACTTGGAAATTTGGATTTAAGGCCAGGGAATAGACCCAGAGAAACCTATTTCCTCTCTTTCCAGATACATTTAATTATCTACTGTCTCTTTCAAATCTGTCTGGAAACTTAGACTTTGTTGAGATCTATTTCCATTCTTCTTCATGCTTATTACTGAAAATCTAGACACTTATTATATCACCTGCATCATCTACCTGCAAGGTATTGTCTGAATCTAACGTATGTAGTAAGCTCTTTTCAACATGGTGTTTTCAGCCTAGAACCAGAATAATAATTTTGGTTTCTAAATTCAGAAAATATTTTATGAACAGTCAAGAGCCTCACAGTTGACAAACGATGTTGACCTAGTTAAATCTCAAAAAATATTATGCTACTGTAGTTAGGATCTTGAATTTAATAAGATGTCACAGCCAATTGTTCACTTCTTCTTTGCAGTCCATTCATGTCAACCTTGTGTATTGCTCCCCACTGAGCTAATATAACTCTTGCAAAATAAAACTAGGAACACTTTGTAAATTCCTTCCCCTTTTGCTCAATATCTAGCTAGAACTTTCCAAGCAAGTTTAACTGCTTTCCCAATAGACCACACAGGTAGAATCAATCAAAAGAGACTTCCCAGCTGTGTCCCTATCTGTCTGATGTTTTCTTTCCAGCTGTTTTCATTTCAGCTAAAACCAGCCTTTTCTGATAGCTTTTGCTAATAGACAATAAGAGCAATGATTTAACTTACTGATTATTCTCCTTTGGCTTTTAAACAGCTCCAGCATGTTCACAGTGAGAGAATATTTTCTTCTGGGTAGGAGTAAATGAGGAAGAATAGTAGTGCCACATTTTAATGCAAATGAGTTTGTTAGGTTTATGTGGTTACCAGCACCAGGAGGAAATGGCTTTAATGAGGAAACAAGCTATGTAATATAAAATAGTCTTTCATTAAGAATGAATGCTATTTTTCAGATATTATTGCTGGAGAACTTGGATGAAAGAAAGATCTTACAGTAAGTGTAAAATAAGTAAACTGGGTATCCTTGGAAGTTTCAGCCATTCATCCTAGTTTGCCTGGCTGAAGATAGCCAGCTTGTTTTGACATCAGTGTCTTATAGTGTGCTATGTCTCTGAATATTGGTAATGTAAAATTTCACATCTTTCTTTAACTATCCTCCTTTTCTAGCCCAGTAAAACCTTTCAAGCATCACTCAAAACTACCTGAAGTCCCTGTTGGATATTATGCTTCTAGCTGAAAATCTATCTTAACTTCAAGCTGCAGACAAGTGAAACCAAGGATCATGGGAAGTTTCGCCAAAATTAACTTGTTTGTGGAAGGGAGGGAGAAGGAAGGAATGTTAAAACCACAGGGAAAGAGCTGATGAAGGAAGCTGCCAACAGGTCTTCCTGGAAACACGCTAGTGGCACCCTGCATAGTGAAGATCTCTGTCCACCACATTGGTGATTTCCACTTGCAGCCAGATTTGCTTCACAATGAAAATGAAAGGACAAGTGATACTTTGATTTTGTACCTGATGGGGAGAAGGGGTCAGTAAGTTCTCTCATCTCAGGAAAGCAGAAAAAGCAGAAGGTCTAAGGGGGTCTGTTTTTCACTGTGTTAAAGCAAGAATATAGTTTCTGTTTTATCTTGTATGTCAGGAAGGTCTGATAGATAGGAAGGCCTGTAAAAAGCTGGATCTTTAATAGCAGCTAGGTGACATCTCATTACTGATGCTCATAGCAGGAAATCTATGAAGCTGGGTTGTGGCAAACTTGTATGTTCATTTCCATTTTCTTTCCTAAGCTCTAATTTGAAGTTTCCTAAGGAACTAATTTGGGGTTGTGGTATGTAATAGCTGGACTCATGTCTTTGACGTACAGTGTCTCATGTAACAACTTCTTAGAGTGCTAGCAGAAGGCAGCTGGACCCTTGCATGACAGTTGTCATCAAAAGGATAGGTGTTTTCTAAACTAGCTAGGTGATAATATGTTTTGTATATGTTCTTTCAACTGTGTTCTACCGTAACACTCCGTCTCCTAAATTCATCCCACTGAAGCCTGACTTCCTTCTGTAAATAAGTACTGCTGGGGGTTTCTAGGTTTTGTTTTTTGTTTTGTTTTTCAGAAATAAAGGAAAAGGTTCTGTGAGATAGCAACTGCATTTTTTGGTACCAGCAACTGGCTAGAGCTGAGTGTCACTGGTCAGTCTGCTGTCATAAATACAAGGTCAAAAATAGTATTTGAAACTTGATGTGAGTGATTTGAAATGGCCTTCTTTCGTAAAGAATGGAAAAGATATGTCAAACATGTCCTTTCCAACCTATTCTGTACTGGTTTTTTAGCTGTCAACAGAACTTCATGGGTAGCAAGTCATGGCCAGCAATGAAGGAAAAAAGCCAGCAGAAACAGCACTTCATCCTGATGTTTTCTGCCGTTTTCTGTAATTTTTAGTTAACTGCTAATATTAATGTAATCCTTATTTTCTATTCAGATCAGAAATTAGGATGAAAACCCTTTAACATATCTGATTGTATATTACTATCAGTTGTTCAAAAAAGATTGTCATTATATTTTTCTAAAGCAGAAAAAAAAAGTAGCTAGCAAGAGTTGATTTTCTGCTCCAGGAGTCACGTTGTTCAATTAAATGTGTTGGCATTTGTCTATGCAATTTTTTTCTTGAACAGCAATCACAATTAATAAGTCCATCAACTTTCACAGTTGCTGTTAAACTCAATTTGCAGCTGTCAGGTGCTTGTTGGAAATATTTGCTGAAATTCTAGAAAACTCCATATGGCCTTTTTTTGGTCCATAGAAGGAGCAACACGTAATCTGTTATCACCATGTCAGCCAGTGCTGAGCAAATATGATCACCTGAGATTGTGAAGTACCTTCGGCTTTTCTGGTTTAGCACAAGAAGAAAAGCTTGACTCTGAACTTACGTTGGCTGATGTTGCACATCACCACCAAAGGCATTTTTTTAAAATGCTATCATTCTGCACCACAAAACCTTGCAGGAAAGGGAAATGCATTTTCGCAACTCCAGCAATAGTTTATACTGAGAGCAAAGTTTGTTAAATGCGATTTGTCTTCTATTGCACAAATAGAAGGAAAAAGTGTTACGTTTTATAAAACAGCTTAACCTTACATTTACACCAGGTTACTTTTTTAGTCAGCAGAAACACATTCTGCAGCTCCACAAACAGCATGCTCCTCCTTGCAACAGATAATAAAACGCTATTCATAATGCATTGATTTTCCTTCTAGTACAAGACAATAGTGATGCTGAAGTTCTAATGACATTAGCAGATACTTAATGTGGATGTGGATGAAGTGTGCAGTATTTTGTATTTACAGGGGAAATTATGAGAAAATTTTGTATATTATGTCCTACACACACACACACACCCCTACTTTGAAATTTAAAATCTTTTTGTCCTTTATACTTAGCTTCTGCTCTTCTCCCTTTCATCCATAAGGCCTAGTTCTATCTGAATTATTTTTGGATATTGTCCTAGATGTCACAAGTTGCTGTGGTAATTTATAAATAATATAAATTCAGTAACCATAAAATTTGGTTCCAGGTTTCAAATTGTTTTCTGTGACGTTCTTGCCTTCACAGTGACTCTTATTCATAAGCAGTGGTTTGCATCATCAATTCCACCTGTTCTTTCAGGAGATTGACTATCCCTGTTTTGTGCTGGGAAGAAAAAAGTAGAAGCAACAAGTAATATGTGTCTTGCTTCATGCATATTTAAATGAGCTGGGTAATGTGATATCATAACTAACAGGATTAATCTTAGCAGTTTTCCAAACTAGGCTGTTCAGCAATTTGCTATTAAAATTGTGAATTGGTCTTCCCGACTATGTTTACTTAGTATGTCTAATGGCTTTGCCCTTATAATTCTCCCTGCCTCAGTTAAGCTAATAGCTATGACCCTTTCCTGTTAGCCTTATGCTCTTCCTAATAGTAAAATGAAGTTGCTGAATGATGTTATGTGAAGTACAATGCTCAATTCTTGCAGTCAAACTTTGACCCAACGGGAGTGAATTTTTTTATCTGAAAGGTGATGCATCAAATAGTGAAAACCTCTTTGATCAAGGACTTTTGATCTTTGAACGTGTTACAAGGCACTTTA
>JBCJKH010051787.1:4140-14186 GCA_039877255.1 Loriculus beryllinus
ATAACTCCTCCTCAACAGGTAGTGTTATATTAATTGAAATACCTTATGAAATATGAAGAGAAACACACAGTGACAGTGTAGTACAATAGTATCACAGAATCATTTAAGTTGGGAAAGACCCTTAAAGTCATCCAGTCCAGTCATAAACCTAACAATGCCAAGTTCGCCACTAAAACATATCCCTAAGCACTGCATCTATACATCTTTTAAATATCTCCAGGGATGGTGTCTCCACCACTTCAGTAGCCTGTTCCAAAGCTTGACGTTGTTTTCCAATGTAAACCTCCCCTGGCACAATTTGAGGCCATTTCTTCTTGTCCTGTTGCTTGTTACTTTTGAAGAGAGAACACCACCCACCTTGCTACATCCTCCTTTCAGGTAGTTGTAGCGAGCAGTAAGGTCTCCCCTAAGACTCCTTTTCTCTTTAATGAATTGACACCGAAACAAATGGAGTTCCCTGTAAATAGGTGCTGTTGTAGTCTCTCAGGTAGTTAAGATCTACCTGGGCATGTTTGCGATCAGCTGAGGAAGTATTAGATTCTTTTTACATTAAAGACTAAGCTGTTGGCTTGTTAAACAATTTTGTTCTCTATAGTTTGATCTGATATATCAGGGAAGACCAGGAAGTATCAGTGTACAAACCATAGTGAAGTCGTAGTGGTTTTTGGTCTTTCGAGGGTTTTTTGGTCATGTAATGCAGTGGAGTTATTCTCAGTACTTGATCATTGCTAGTTGCTTGTCTTCTAGAGTTTTAAAAAGAGTTTACGTAAACACTTCTCTATTTCCATATCTTTCTCAATCTGCCTCAGTGTAGAACATGTGGGTTTGCTATCTACTGTGCTTTATAAGGACAGCTTGACTATGGAGAAATGTATGTGCTTAACATCTTAGGAAATACTGGATTCCCTTGCTGAGCTCTACTCTTTGTTACAAGAAGAGGATATGTGGGCAGGACTATGGCAGAAACGCTGTAAATTCCCAGAGACAGCAACAGCTATTGCCTATGAACAACATGGCTTTTTTGAACAGGTACACTCTTGATATTAAAAATTATTTGAGTACTTTTACTGTCAGGCTGATTCTGGTCAGCAATAAAATATTCTGTATATTAATAAATAGCTTCAGTCTTCTAAAATAGAAAGTGCCGCAGCTCCTCTACTGGCTAAAGTAGTAGTTTAATGTCATGTAATACCTAGATAAGGTGATGTTTTTGAGCATATCTGTCAGGTTTTCATGACATTTGTAAAGCTGACAAAAATTACTATATTCAGAAATGAGTTAACACACATCACTCTTCACTTTCATTCATTTATTTATTTAACTTAGAATTCATAAACATTTTCTCATAACTTTTTTTATAAGGAAAAGAATGTTGAGTTAATGTGTATATAGCAGTTGTAAAAAATAAAATGGTTTGATCTCTACTTAGGCTCAAGAAACTTACGAAAAAGCAATGGAAAAGGCTAAAAAAGAACATGAACGGAGCAATGCTTCCCCTTCGATCTTTCCTGAGTATCAGCTGTGGGAAGATCATTGGATACGGTGAGACTTAAAAGCTAATGTAGAGCAAGCATTTTTGCCTTGCACTAGAAGTAAAGTACCCTGCTGGTTTAAAGCATTAGTTATGAGAATCAGCTTAGCTCAGGATTTAGCTAAGACACAGGGGAAAGCGATATGCCTGGAGTGTTGTAAACATGTAATGTGCTGTTGATAGAAACACACTGGAGTTAAAATTTGGTTTTCTTTTTCAAAATGGTTGTTCTGGAAGACACAAAATGCAGCTCTTCCCACTTCACAGATTTCTGTGTTATAACTGGTAATAAATAAATAATTAAAAAAAAAATCATCCTATCTGGATAAAACTTCTGCAGTGGTTGCAGAGCTGCTCATAGACAAACAAATATGCAGGTAATATTCTGATACACAACATTTACAATCAGTTTTATTGAAGTGTTTAGCAAGCAAATTGACAATAGTTTTGATTTTCTTAGTTGCTCAAAAGAACTGAACCAGTGGGAACCTCTGACAGAATATGGCCAGTCAAAAGGTCATATCAATCCTTACCTCGTACTAGAGTGTGCATGGAGAGTCTCAAACTGGACTGCTATGAAGGAGGCCTTGGTGCAGGTGAGTGTGGGCTTTCTGTGCTAATGTTTCGTTTATTTCTTCATTTTACTGATTGCATTTCTGCTAAGTCAGCATTACAGTTCATTTCACAGACACTGTGAACTGCTCTTGGGAAGTTTTCTTTGATATCCCAGCTCACAGCTGTGTATTTTGGCAATGAAGCATGTCATTTCAGCAGACAAACTAGGTTTCTTTTTTTTATCTGCCTATAAAGCTGCAATGTATGTAAGTAATTTGGCCAGGGCAAGTGAAAGGCAAGGTGTATAGTCATGAGTCATTGAAAACCAACAAATGCTTTTCAAAGTGTGTGCCATGAGAGGTATGTGGAAAAACTTAAAATGGAACCCTTGCAAGTATATGGTATTATTTTTGTAGTTTTACACCTTTACAGGAACATGTATTCCTTTTGTAAAATGGAACAAAGTATGAAAATACATCTGTATCATCTCCCTGTCTGTGGACAACATAACCATGCATCCAGATTTAAAAGAGTGAAAAGCTATTTTGCCTATGTTTTTGTTTGTTTTAGTACCTGAAAGGCAAGGCCAAAGCATTCTCAACTTCTACTGCCCAAGCGTAAAACTGCTAAACACAATTTGTTTTGTTGGTCTCCACTACGCATGAAGGGGTATTAAGTTATGTATGAAAATGTGAGAGTTTAGGACTTGTCAGTTAGGTTTGGTTTGCATTGAATACCGTAGTGTATCTGAGGAATATTTGTACAGCTGCATTTCAGGGTCTGTGTTAAAAAAAATATCCCTGAAAATGCAACATGAAATCTCAGGTTCAGTGTTCATTGGTTGGTGAGACTTGTGTACGCTGCAGATTGTACTAGTGGTTGTTAGTGTTTTGATTAAGACAGTGACAAATTTGAAATTGTTTACATGTGGTGGGGAATGTATTAGGATTACTTGGCACATGCTGGTTTTCTTGTTTCTTAGGTTTTATAGTCTTGTTTAGCAGAGGCATAGTAGAAGGCTTGTTCTTTCAGTAGCCGTGCTTTTCTGTACTATCTGGGGATTGCTTTGGTTATGTGTCTTCTTTTGTTTTCTTTCTAAGTACTCAAATACCTTATTACAGCAGATTAACTAATTAGATTTCTAGCTTTATTCTCACTTTGAGTCTACTTAATTCCATATAAAATAAGACTCATTTTATTTTGCAATATATCCATTACATATAGTATTAAAATATCTTGGGAGCACCAAGGATTTGAGCCAGTGTGGTCAAGACTGGTAAGCAAAAGTCTAATGAGAGATGAGGGGCAAGAAGACCAAGTAAAGAACCTCAGACAATGAGCCTGAGATTGGGAATCAATGAGAAGAGTATGAGGTGAGGATGAAGAAGGCTGGAGAAGTAGAAATTGGACTAGGAGTGGCAGGGATAACTGGGTAAATAGACTGAAGCAATAAGTTGAAGTGCTTTCCTTTGAGAAGGTGTAAAGAACTTGATAGAGAGGAGAGAGGCATTGAATATTGCAGGCTGTCTCAGGGAGACCTATACAGGGTTTGAGTTGATTGACACAAAGAGAGATGGGGATTGAACTTAAACGAGGACCATAGAGTCATAGAATGGTTTGGGTTGGAAGGGACCTTTAAGATCACCTGGTTCCAACCTCTCTGCCGTGGGCAGGGACACCTTCCACTAGATCACTAAGATTACAGAATAAATGTTTTTGGGGAATAAATACTTCTATTCTGGAAAAGTAGACCATAAAGTAAATAGAATCATAATGCATAAGCACAAGGTCATACTTACCTTCTAGATGATTGATGTTCAAATGCATTCCCCAAACAATTTTTTGTGTGTATAATCTTTATACTAGAAAGCATACAAGTGAAAATATTCAGACCACTTATAAGAGAAAGGAGGCTTTTGTGAAGTGACACTGTTTGAATCTGCAGTCTTCACTGAAAAAAAAAAAATAAGGCTAAAAATCATTTTAATCTCCTCTCAAATTGTGACAATTTGTTTGAAGTAAATATCATAACAGTTGTACAGACATATATATGTATATGTTTGTGACAGAGTGCTGAGTTCTTGAGATAGCACTGCCAGTAGGAATTGTTTCCTGTAAGTTCCTTATTTGATATTCTGAGGAATCAGAAAATTTGAGTTTGGAATTTTCTGATGTCCCACAATTTTCACAGAAGCTTAATGCCTCAATGATTATGCTTTTATAGCTTAATGTGAAGTTTACAGAACCATACAATAGCTTTAGTGGGAAGGGATTTCTGGAGGGCATCTGGTCCATTGCTCCGTTCAGAGCAGAGCGCAAGTAGGTCAGGTTGCCTTGTCTAGTAGAGTTTTAGTATCTCTAAGAATTGAGGTGCTTCAGCCTTTCTGGACATACTCTTCATCTGAAGTAGCATAGGTGTGCCCTGTGTGTTATGTGTTATTTTAGAAACCAGTGCAGTGCTTAGCTTTTTTGCTTAGAGCTAAGGAACTTGTGTATGGCAAGGAACTTGTGTATGGCTAGTGAGGTTGTTACCATCTTCAGCTGGTAGTGAGTAATATGTATTGTTTGTAATTCCCTACTATTGACCTTCCTGATTTGTTATGGAGTTCATTATTGTGTTCTGCTTGTAATTCATTTTGCTGAACAGCATGCACTGCTAAAACATTTAACCTTCCCTTTGTCCTTTCCTGGGTTTCACTCATGAGACTATGTGCTATCAGCGTGCTTGATGAATGAATGCTCTGTAAAGTTTTGGCTGTTACAGAACAGTTTGAAGATGGGTGATACACTACAGGCAGAAAATAACACTGTGAAAGATTTAAATCTGGAAGATCTTTTTTCTTTCCAAGAGTTCATAAACATTTTTATTGTGTGAATAAAGTTTAAATGGCATGGCAGACATGCTGTAAATGACACCCGCATTTTCTGAAAAGGTGCAACAGAAAATATGTAGGTAGATATTTTTGTCTGAGAGCAAATTGTGAGAATATTGTGTTAAATCACAAGCAGAAATAAGCTTGCTGATCTTCACTGCATGGTTGCTATGTAGTGTGACGTTACTGGAATTACTCTCCTAAAGATCTCAGTTTGGGAAAAGGTGCTGACTGCATATTTAAAATAGAATGTTACTAACAAAGCTCTGAGTAGAGCCTTAGGCAGTGGTGGGTTTTGTATTTGAGAGAATCAGGAGAATTAGTCTCTCATTTAATTGGGGTTTATTGTTTTATCAGTAGTATTTAAGTGTTGAACCAATACTTACCAGTTAATAGTATTACATGTCAAATTGCAAAAGAGAAAGCATGATTATGAAAAATGCTGAGCATCCTTTAATTCCAGTATCTCGCAACAGTAAGTTCACTTAAATAGAATAACCAGACAGCTTAATTGTGACAACTTAGTCTTGCATGATAAATATGTAGAGTTGTGTGTGTCTTACTTTCTTAAAAATCATACTGTTATGTTTTCTAAATGTAGTATGTTTACTCTGCTGTAACACTTTTGTCGGAAGGGAAAATAGGTGGATGCATCAGTATGTTTTACCTTAAAGGCTAAACTATGAGAACAATAAAAGTTGCTCAATTAATTAAAGGTAGTATCTTTTGATGGAACCTAAATTTAAGGGTGTCAAACTACTACAGCATTTGAAATGGATTTGTTCCATATTTGTAGTCCTGATGGTTTGAATTGAATGAGTGTTTCTGAAGATGGATTTTACCTTTTATCAGCCCATGAAAAGCCCGATGTGTAAGTAGCAAGCTGTATATGTGACAAAAATTATCTTATAGGTTATATTTACATTTTAATTAATTTCTTTTGTTTTTACAGCAATTAGTATTTTGTGTCCTATTTAAGTATGCAACTTCAGTGTGTAATTATAGAAATATTATTATTTGAAAAAACTTTAATGCCTATATAAGAACTGTATTGTACAGTAGGTTATAAACCTTCAGTTCGAACAGGATGAAATAGATCATGTCTGACAGGTTCTGGTTTTGGAGATTTGCAAGCTGAGTGGAAGTGACAACCACAAGTAACTGCTGATATGCTTTAGCTGCAGTTGTATTAAATGAGATATTTTCAGTAATGAGACATTTACTAAACGACGAAGGAGAAGATGCTGCTGAAGCCATAAATGGAGCTTTTGTGGCTCTACTCAGAATCTTGTCAAAGTGTCAGAACACGTTTGCATAAATATTAGATTGTGAAAGAATAATCGATTCTATGCTGCTGTACTCACTACTCCAATTTTAGTGATATTTTTTAATGTAGCTGGTTTTATCAGCTTCCATGGTTGACTCATAAGAGAGGTCAGAAAGCATGGCAAATAGTATCAGTTTCTGTAAATCTTTGTGAAACACTTCTAATAACCTACCTATTAAATTTGAGCTATTAAAACAGCAAGTGGGCTTTGATAGGACCCGAGTCTCATTTCCATTTGCTCACATTGCGTTTGTGTTTAATGATCCAGTAGATAATGCAATAAAGAAAGATTATTTTCACTGTGTAAGTGTAAGGTTGCTACCTGGCAGTTTCTCGTTGCTGGTTCAGGCATGAAAGTCAGTTGAGGATAACAGAAATAACAATTGTAATGGTTAAGATACAGTATATCAACAAGAAGATAATGCAGAGGGATTTGTGTGTCGCATATCAAACCATAAAGGGTTTGATGTAAAGTGGAAGACAGAAAAGTGAAAAAGTTCAAAATTTAAAGCCTGCAGTGTCAATAGTGACAAGTTTACTGTAAAATATTCACAGAGTTTCCTTGCAGGACAGTTCAGGTACTTTGCTATTTTTAGTTGCCATATTTCTGCTCTTCCAGGATGTTAAGAGAGTGGTTTAAAGTAATTTTTAAAATTATTGACCTGACTTTGGCCCTGTACTCAGAGATCACATTGACAGAAATGGAGAGGTTAGTTACTTACTAAGTTATCAACTGTTTATTCTCTCAGACTTACTAATGGCCTAGAGCAGGCAGTTAGGAAGTGTAGTGCTAGCATAATGTGTGTCCCTGAAGCATTTCGGAGGTAGTGTATGTTATCTGCTGAGGATCACCTTTTTCTTTATACAGGGTGAATTGGTTTGCAGTGAGCTTCATGTTCCTGTTGCAAGACTGCTTTCAGCTTACTCAGCTGTCTGAGCTGCTCTGCAGTTGTCAGGGTAAAAATACCCTAATAGCAGGTTGTATTCAGGCACTTCTGCTCTAGTGCTGAATTGGCAATTTATTTGCTAGTCTGCCCTTGCCAATAACTTTAAGAGAGCTGAAACTCCACTAATGCCAAAAATCTTGATATTTTAGTCTGATATTTTAAGAAAATAAGCTAATTTTTATAAAAAATGAAACTGAGCATTTGCTTAAGAAGGGTATGAATGGTCCTCACTAGACTTTTTCCTTTTCATTACAGGTGGAGTTGAGTTGTCCAAAAGAGATGGCCTGGAAAGTGAATATGTACAGAGGTTACTTAGCAATTTGCCATCCAGAAGAGCAACAGCTTAACTTCATTGAGCGCCTGGTGGAGATGGCAAGTAGTTTAGCCATTCGAGAATGGCGAAGGCTTCCTCATGTAGTCTCACATGTCCATACTCCCCTTCTCCAGGTACGAATGAAAAAGTTTTTATTGCCATTTATCTTCCAGTAGGAGGTTTCAGAACTTTTAGTAACTCTAAGCATAAAATACTTCACTGTAAAGTAATGACTGATTTTTCATAATGGTATTTTTTTTGTTAAAAGTTGCAGAATGTGCATTTTCATTTTTCTTCCTTTTCAAGTTTTTGTAGTTCTACCTGAATCCCTTCTGTTTGTGGCATATAGAGGTAGCTATTGAAAAATTGAGCAGATGGCTCAGGGTTTTCTTGTGGGTTAATGCATAGTGCACTGCAGTACTTGGAGGTCTTGAAGATTCAGTGGGTTTTGAAGTGAGATCCGTGTTGGGTAGGTATATTATTGGATTAAGTTATTTGCAGAAATGTTGAAATAACCTAAGTGTTCTTTTCAGTTCAAACTGTTACATTTTAAATCAGAGCATGAACAGTTAGCTCAGGAAGGGAAAAGTGTATTGAGAATTGCTGGTGTTTCTTTGAAGATCAGTGTTCTCAACAGGCTAAGATAGATCTGAACATCCCTGTAGTCTTAGCATTAAAGTGAAAGAACAGACACTGTAGAAGTCTGTTAGTGAAGAACTTTTTAGGAGAGCACTATCAGCTTGAGGGAAAATACTTTATGTTCAGGTCAGTGTGAGCCTTACCTTTTCTTTGCAGTTTCTACATTATATTGCTGAATGTTGTGATTTGCATCAGGGGAAAAAAGCATGAAGGAATCTAGGCTTTAAGTATATGGTATTTCTCACTGGACAGGGAGCTAGTTGTATACAAGTTGTGCTGAAAAGGAGAGAGGATTTCATTAGGTAGAACTAAGGTGTACCTCAAAGCTTTGTGCATTGATCTTCAGCTTTATCAGTTGTGCAGCTAGCTTATTTGGCAGGTTCTGTTCAACATTGTATTAAAATGTTGCAATAACATTGGAAAAAGAATTCCCATGGTGAATCACATTGCTTCAGAGACTGAAAGATGTTGTGGGTGGAGAAGAATGGTATCTGCTGCCCCCATCTAATCTGATACCAGCTACAGGAAAGAAAATGTCTTTGGTCTGAGTAGGAGGCTGCATTTCAGTAATGCTCCTTGTCTGCACATGGGTGCACATAGTCCAAATTTAGCTGTGCTGATTGAAAAGGTTAATTTTTAATTCCAGTTTGTGGAGCACTTGTGTGAATAGGTCGGCTGGAAGAGTTGAGTCAATGGTAACCGTTGTTAGGGGCCTTTTGCTGAAGTGGAGGAGAGGACTGCTTGGATCAGAAGTGGATGGAGCCCTATGGCCTACCTACTTTGTGATCTGAATGAGATCTGTATGGTTTTTGGAGAAAAATGGACAAAGCAAGTATAAAGTTTTCAGAGAAGCTGGCTCCTAAAGTAGGGGCGGAATTCTGTCAGTGAAGCAGTGAGCTGACCTGTGCAGAATGAAGTGAGGGGCAGCTAGTGCATTCAGTTACAAGAACTTCAGAAGCAAACAAGACCCCCAACACCTCCCCTAGAAGCAAATAAAAAAGCCGTGACAAAAGTGGAGTGTTACCTAATCTTAAGTGGCTTAATTCTTTGTCAGGAGCATTGCAAACAGGGGGTGTAGTTTGTAACTTGAGTTTCAAACTTCCCAGTTAAGTTATGGCAGTGTATTGCACATGCCTTTTAACAGCACTGATGTTCAAGCAAACTCTCCTGTGTATGCTTGAATCCTTGACTTACAAAGGATGAGTAACTTTCCAGTTGGATAACCCAGTATGTACACACAGGAGATGGGCAAAGCTAACATTTTTGGTACTTTTTTTTTTGATATGTTTTCTTAACTCTCTCATGTGTTTCTAGAAGGTAGAGCTCATTAACTGCTTCTGAATCATAAAAGCATTTTCCTCTCATAAGGGAGTATGCGATTTTCTGTTTCTCTAAATGAGTTTTGCTTGGAATAAGAAAAAAAAGGATTACTTTTCTTTTATCTTTGCTAAACAATTTGTTAGTGCTTATTTTAGTGCCATATTTTAGCCTTCAAATCATTAAATATAAGGCAAAGAATGTACTGCTTTCCAGCTTTATTTAAACATAAACCGGTTTTATGATGCTGTATATGCACCAAGTACATCTTTATTTTTGCTGTGAGAAATCTTTTATTTTGCTCACACAACACTGATAACTCAATTTCAAAGCAAGATGTATTTAAATCTTGTGCTTTTAGTCTTTCTTTTTGGCATACATGTTACTTGTAAATGGTCCACTCAGAAAATTAGGGAAAAGTACTTGTTTCTCATCGTGTCAGGAAGAGCCTGTGAACTCTTGAGACCACTTTTTTCCCCTCTGTAAATATTTTGGGGAAGCAGCTGGCACAACTCTGATACTACAGAATATGCTGTTTAATTTT
>JBCJKH010051788.1:19763-30655 GCA_039877255.1 Loriculus beryllinus
ACACTGTGACATTTTCCATTTATAAGAACACTGATCAGCTTCCCATAGTTTGACATCGAGACTATCGGTCTGGATGGGAGAAAGATTTTAATGTGATCTCAACTTGTTTTTCTTAAGTTATATAGTATCATTAAAAATTATCATTAAAATTAAGTGGGATTATATTATTCTGTAGAACTTTCAAAATGGTATGTCACGAACATCAAACATATTAGTGAAAAAAGAGGGAATATCCTGCTGAGCTTATCAGCCATTCTAATCAAGAACAGATTTCTAAGCAGAAAATCCTAAGAAAAAGAAATAAAAGCGAATGAGCTGCTCCACACCAACCTGTATAGAGTAGGCTTTAAAGTAAGTTAGCAGATAAGAAGCTCCTCTTATGAAGAGCTGTAACAAATATTTAACATACATCTGAGTTCACTGGCTTGTAACAAAACATCAGTGTGCAATCAGTTATGGTAACATTTACAACTGAGTTCTGTAATTCCAAAAATACTGTTTTTTCTTGTCTTCCCACACACAAGAATTCACTAACTTACATTTCCATCACTCCGTTGTCCACCTTTGTGTGTAATAACCACAACTTCCATCCATTTACGCAGGTGTTGCTACAAAGAGAGAATAATTAGCATTATTCTTCTAACTGTACTATTCCATTTTAGCAAGTGACAGCATATACTACAAGAAAACAAGTAGAAGCAAAAGTGATTGTTTGAAGGAAACAAAGGAAAAACTGATTAGTTATTTTCATTGTCTCAGAATGAAGAGCTTGCTGTTGTTAGAAGTCCTTTCCATAATAAAGAAAGCAGGGATTATAAAACATATATCAAACGGCATAAAAATCTGATAGGCTTACATTTGTCTAATAATTTCCTTCATATGTATGCATTTAAATATTTGAACATCCATGGCAAAAGGATAAAGAATTCACAGTTTAAAAACTGCAAATAGGGAGGGCAATACCTTCCACCATTTTAAAAACTGAAAAAACACCAAAACAGACTTACTTTACTAGGAAACATAACACGTTTTCAAGGGTTTCCATAGCATATTGTGCTGCTAGCACCTTGCTTAATGATAAATTTGTCCAAGCAGACCTCAGCATAACTAGGTATGTCTTCACCAGAAAAGAAGATCTCTTAACGTTCTGGTTTAGCAGCTCTTTAAAATGTTTCAGCTCTTTAAAAACATGGGCTTTTTTTCTATGAATTGTGAAAGAAAAATCTTATACTACCAGTATGTACACTGAGGTACTACTGATTTGTTCTTTAACCTTTCAACAATATGAACAGTTGTTAGAAGAAAAATTCTTCGGAAAGAGCTAAAGAAAATTTAAATGAGCTTACCATCATCTGATCACAGAATTTATCATTAAAAGAGTTTGGGAAAAGTCTAGTGACAGATGTCAGACGATTCACAACGTTCAGTGTCAGACTTCGATAGTCTCCCAACATCATAAGCAATGGTCTCATGTGTGTATGAATTTGATCAACTTCTATGGTAGCTCCTTCTAAGAACTGCAAGAGAGTACAGGATTAAGATACAGATGGAGAGGAGAGTGACTTTTTTGCAAGCACCTTTCTTAAAATTAATTCTGCTGACTTGATATTTCTACTTTTATTTTGTACTTTCAGAATGCAATACCTTAAACAGTGTTTTTTGCTGGAAATATACACGGTGACAAGATGAAGTTGGGAAGCACTTAGGCATTTCTGACACACAGTAGGATATTCCATAACATAAGGAAGGAGGAGAAATTAATTACAGACAGACTGAAAACTGGCCACAACTATAAATTATATATACATCTACGGACAAAAAACTTAAGACACTGCCTTATTAAAAACTGCCATTCATCTGGCTGTAGGCAAGAGCAGATTTCTGTCTTACAGTCTGCATGCATTCTGAGTAACATAAAAGAGAGTATTTCATAACCAAATATCCTGTGGGCATAGACTTATGACAGAGAAAAAACAATCAGAAAGATCTTATACCAGCTGCAAAGGTCAGAATAATCCTTATTTGCTTCCTCATAACTCTCAACCAAACAGTACTGTCAGCAAGCCATAAATGGTTAAGTACATTCCCTCTCATGACCATAGTGACATGAAAAGACAACGTCTGACCTCTAGTAAAATGGCCTAAACAATTGTAAACCAGCAGTGTAATTCTAGTTATATTCCCTATTAGATAATAGCAAATCTACACAGTACAAAGAGGCTGTATTTTTTTTTATTTTCTGTATCAAAAGAAAAGGTATTAAAATCTTAAAATGAGAACTAAGCATATTTACTGTGCAACAAATCATGATGACAGAATAGCCTTTCACTGTCCTTCCAGCTTTTTTACACTACCCTGTCCTAGCATCCCCAGGACAGGGTAGTCTAGCACCACATAAAGATACTAATTCTGAACATAAAGAACAGCCACAGTCCTGTTCCTAAAAGTAACTGCCATACTGTGATGCAGAGTCTAACTGCTGTATTGCTTACTTCTCCAAAAACAACTATGAGGTCTTCTACTACTTTTTAGGAACAAAACAGAAACATGAGAAAAGCATTTACAATAAAGCCAGGCATGAACATTTGCAAAACTGCTGGGAAGGACTGACAGTGTTTATTTAGAAAAGAAGAGTCATTTTACAAAGACCAAACAAACAGAGAGACCAAAAGACGAGACAGACAGAAAGACTGAAAGACTTGGTCCTTGCCCAAGTGCTTTTAATGCTTAATTTCAATCAGAAGAAATTTTTATGGCTAATTTCAAATCCCCCCCCCAAAAACCCACATCTGACAGAAACTTAATTATATTGGAGTCACTAACAAGAAGTTAACAGCTATCATTTACTATACAGAATTTTCACAAGAAGCTTTTTAACAAGGGAGTAAAGCAGAGAGAACAATGGCCTCAAAAGCAACACTGTTTTAATACACTAACCTTTCTCATGCATGCTTCTCCTGCCTCCTGCAGTTCATTATTTGTTGAATTAAGTGCCTTGAAAAGTGCAGCAATGATCTTCTCTCTTGACTGAGGCAAGTAATTGCAGGCAGCTAGAGCATCTGCAAACATCAAATTTGTTCTTTGTTAACTCAGTATCAAGAAGAAAAAGAAAAAAACGAAACACACCAAAACCTAATTCTACATTTCTTCTCTTCAAGTTTCTTCTATTTCATCTTATATTACCAACGGATAAATTATAGCATATTTTGCCAAAAGCTACAGACATCATAAAATAGCGAAAGATTAGGAATGCTATTAACAGCATTCTAAAGTTTTCCTAATGCTATACAACATAATATTTTGGGTTAATTTCAGAAGCTAAATCCTAGTCATTAAGAAAGCAGCGATACTTTCCCATTATTCTCTCCATTAAACTGTGACCTCTAGAGAGCAGTCATCAGTCTCAAGTTTCCTGCTGATCTTGGGGAGAGGACTGCCCGCTGCTCACAAGGTCACTTATCTACACCAAACTTTGCTTAGGAAGTTTTACTTACTTAGGGCTGCAATCCGAAGAGGTACAAGTGATGGAAGACTCTTGTAACAGGGTAGTTTCATCAAGGCAGCATCTTCAGCCTCACACAAATTCAGTAACTAGAGAAAAGAAAATAAATCATTTCAGCTTAGCATTGCAAATCACATTTGAAATGCTAGTATTACTTTTTGAGTCTTGTTTCCTCAAAAAGCCAAGTTCAAGGAAGCACACTAATCACCCTTCAAATCTCACCAACAGGAAAAATTCTACTCAAAAACAGGGTGTAAACTGCTATTAAAACTGGTGGTTAGCCAGAGGCTAGAGAGCCCATTACCACTGCCACCAGAGAAAAGTCAGGCAATAATTTGCCATTTTGCATTTTGTTGGCCTGTACTTTGCTGGTCTATTTGCAAACCGGCTGCTCATACTATAGAGGAAGAACAGGTCTACAGAAAAGCTTACCTCCTGCATGACAGTATAAGAGAAATAAAAATATTGAGGAATGGGGTAAGAAAACAGAAGGAGATTAACTGGGAAAAAATGTGCTGAAAATTTCTTCAGAAATTCTAATACCCAGAGGGAGAACTCTTTCCTACGGAGCTCTCCTCTTTGTTCTTGCTTCTCAGGCAAGCATCTTCAATGTATGTATACAGATTCAGTTAGAAAACTCTGAATGGGCTGAAACAAAGTTATGCAAGTTCATAATGTCCAGGTTGCACCTATATCCAAGAACACTAACAAGATTCAGACCTTAAAAATACCAATATATCACTCTCACCTTTACAGACATTCCTGATGTACAGCACTTTGGTTTTGTCTTGAGTCAAAACCAGAGGATCCTCTGCATACCTGGCCCTACTAATTGCAACTACCATTGGAATTAATGACACCATGAACTTATATTTGGATAAGACAGCTAGGTAACCAAGACAGCCTCTCTAAGTTAAATCTACACACTACTTTAATATCTGATTTTATTCAAATTGTTAGGGACTCATAAACCTTAACAAATACGCTTTGGTGTTACAACAATCTGTTTAGTAGATACACTGTGCATAAAATAAGACCTAAATATGAAAGTTAGGGCTCCTAGACTAGGACTTCAAGTTCATTTAATGTATTTCACAGACTGCTTAGCTCAGAGCTAGTAAGCTGCAGGCAGAGGCAGATCTCCATTCATGTTCCAAAAGGTAAAATCTTACATTTTGGTGAAAGTTTAAAATGCACAGAGAAAAATGTGTATTTTTAACACTGAAAGTTCTAACACCATCTCTACTTAAGCATCTACATTATCAGAACATAAAAGGAAAGTACCTCTGTGTAGAAAACCTTGTGTTCCACAACATTCAGATCCATTGTAAACAATCGCGGTTGCAGGGTTGTGCAAAATGTATTTCCCTCCATCAGGCCAATCTGGGCATTTGCTGGTTGATGCCTAAGCAAATGCTTTTTAGGAGGAACCATGTCTTGGAGAACCTACACAATGTAATTTAGATTACTGAATTACCAGTCTATTCAACGACCTTATAGATCTAACCATTAAGAGGACACCACTGGTCACAGCTACGTGTTTCTATCCATTTACTACTGTGGCTACAGACATACCTCTCCAGAAATCACTATGCAAGAAATACTTTTCTGAAGTAATTTAATTCATAGACAATTATTAATAACCAACTCAGTAACTGTAATTATCACATGTTCTCTGTGAACAGATCTATGATATTTAAAGAAATTCACTATATTCTATTGTTATTTTATATATATAAGAAATTCATAGACCTGAGCATTTCAAATGTTCAGGTCAAGAATATTTTAAGCTCCTAAAGCATCAGAAAAACAAAAACATTCATGTAAGCTTCTTCCGTCACATCAGCCTCTTTTTCCTCTTTAAACACCATTAGCAAAAGATACCAATTAGGGGGTTTCTCTGTATGTTCACAAACTACCATAACAACAGCCACCATCTCATATGTTGTGGTGGCCCTTAAGGCTTATATACATTTACTTCTCTTTCAAAAGCATCAATGCTATTAGCTTTAAGGAGTATCGAGCAAAAAGTTATTTCAAACAGCTTTGATCTTTATAGTTTCCTCCTGGACACAGAAGGGCATAGCAATGTACCTCATATCAATAAAATAACCCAAATTGAGGTTCTAAATGCAGTATCTACCTGGCCTAGCCTATGTCTGATCAGTGGTAGGATGAGCAGCCCATAATTTCACGAAGTAAATCAACCTGAAGACACCATAAATACTGGCTAAGTAGTCAGGCACAGCTTGTATGCATCTCTACAGTACTGCAACCACAGTGTATTTTAGAACAAAGAAACCTAGCAAATGACAAGCATATGCTATCACTAATGTGGAAAAATGCACTCAGAAAAGCATTCAGCAAATCCAAACTGGTAAACAACTTTAAACTCACTTTTAGTAAGTATTTCTCTTACCTCTTTATGTGGCTCCATAATCACTGTGACACTTTTTCCAGTGACCTGTGCAAGTACCTGCAATGAATGCATGGCTTGTTTTCTCACAGTGGAATTTGGAGAGGTTACTTCTCGAACAAGGTCATGTGTGACGTGATGGAAAGATTTCTCCTGTGCTGCTAGGATTTCTTCTGTTTTTTCTTCATCTTTTAAAGGAGTTGCACATCTAATTAAAAGCTGCTCTAATGTGGTCTTTGCCATAGCAACTGCTCCATTGGAAACCTAAGGTATCATAGATTGTTTTTATTAAATATGTACAGAACAAAGATCACAAATCTACATACTAGTCATCAATGAACTACGCATTTGATTTTGATGAATCCTCTGCAAACAGCTAAAACCATGTAAAGCTTGAACAGAACACACACTAAACTAGTCTTCCCTCCAACCATTCTGAAACTGAAAGCTGCAATACAGCACAATTTTATAAACTAACTGAAGTGCTGGAACCCTTAGCAATGCTGTCACTGTATGATTCACAACTGAGAGAAGGTCAAGCCTGCAATTCTCTAGGTACCTATAACTATATACAGCTTTTTGGTAACATGTACAACTTTCAAACTAAACAAAGAAGAAAAACACACCAGTGTTTTTCATGCAAGTGGCAGTGAACCTAGTTCTTTCACTGATCTAAATTTGACCTGTACACATCTCCTCTGAAAGAAACCAATGTAATCCCAACAACTTTGAAAAAGTTATGTAGAAAAAACAAACCTCATTCCTAACCTCAGGTCTTGGTTTAAGTTAAAATGACTAAAATTTACATATAACTATCATAGATATGATATATTCTGAAGCTAAATAAAAACAAGATTAGCAAGAGTTCAATCTGTGTGAATTTAAGAACAAAAGCTTGTTTTCCCTATACAATTTGATATAACTAATTCATTAAATACCTCTCCAGTTAGATCCATCATAACAAACAGAAGTGCCTTCAGGAAAGTCTGCTGGTTCTGGAGGACCCAAATTAGTGGCAGTCGTTCCATAAGAAATTTAATCGACACAACACCTCCTAGTTTAGCATACCAAGCTTGTTCATAACAGCAAGCACATAAACGTTCCACAATGTATGAAAACAAGGGAAGCTGACAAGCCTGCACAGAAAGAAATGTATCAGTTTGCTTTTTCAGCTCATTGGTAGTCTCCAAAATTTTAGAAGCAAATTTGTATTGGCTGAAATTACATCATTCAAATTCATTTAAAATAAAAAATATATAAATATATTACCCTTTCCTTTGATCCCAAGATAATGCTTGCAACATCAAATATCACTGCTAGAGCAACTTCTCCTATCTTGCAGAGTTCCTTCTCTTCATATGCCATGCAGATTGCTATGGCATCAATAAGTACCAAGGGGTCCATGCCTTTTGACCCATTTTCTTCACTATGAAACATGGCTGTACTAGGCTGGCTTCCAACCTGATAGCACTGCAGCAAAAAAGGACCTGTAATTTGAGTTGGGGAAGAAAAGAAAGAGAGGAAAAAAAAAAGATAAAACAACGGATACTTCAATATGAATAGTCTTTCAATTAGATTTTACTACTCCGTGGACTAGTTGATGGCAAAACCAGTATGCACTGTGTCCATTTGCATATAAATGGATTCTAAGGCATTCTTCACTTTTAGAAGAAAAAAAAGATTGTATCTACTTGAATATTTTCTTCTATGCACTAGAATATGCACTGAAAGAAGATTTCATTAAAATGAAGAATCATAAAAATTCAAATTACATTAATGTGACAATGAACAGTGATACGCTTATACTATGCCTTTTCCCAAATTACTTGTCATACAGTATAATTCCAAGCAAAAAAATTTTCTTCATAGGTACAAGGTACTGCAGTGCTGTAACATTTACTTCGTTTCCCTGACGGTCCTTCAAAACCATGAGTGGAAACAACCCAATTAAATACCACCTACAAAAATAACCGCATACACCAAGTAACACAAATTATCTGGAAATGCAACCTGTGCTAAGCTGCAATTATTTCATTAGGTGGAGCATTTTAGAAGTAGTATTAGGTCATTGATGGTTTTTTAAAACCTGCCTTGTAATTTTTTACTGCTCAAAGGAATTAAAATGTAATTCAGCCATCAAACAAAAAGCAACGTATCTATCCAGAAACCACTGCAATATCATGACTTTCTTAAAACAAATCACTATTAGAAAATCAATAAACTTCTCCACCCCTCTCATGACAGCCCGCATGATCTCCTGTCCACTTTACTTACCACACTGCTGAGCAACTGCCACCATTGTGTAATGGCGGATTAAGCTGGCTACAAAAGGTAGAGCACTGGGCCTCAGATCTTTGATGACTGCTGACATGAAGGCCCCTGTCAGTGCCTGTTCAAACGTTTTACGAGCTGGAGTATCCTGAGCTTTGTATCGATGAGAAATAATCACACTGGGTATGGACTTCTCAGTAAAGCTGAAAGACAAAATGAAGTTCATTAGAACCTTAAACTGCAGTTGTGGCAGCTCAGTTGTGAGCAGTGTCAAGTACTTGATTTAAAGTTTGCTTTCAATATCTAACTCCATCTCCACCTCCCGTTTTCCCCTCATTTTGACAGAGCTAGACCAGTTCACTCCGTCCATATTAATTTTGTCAAGCAGTGGTCTCAAATATGATGGATAGCTCAATTTCATCAGGAACATTTAAAGCCAGTGGTTTAAAGAAGCCACGTATATTGCAAATAATAGGTATACAGGCATCACACTGCAACTCAATTACAGAATGTCATTTTCAATATTTTGACATTTTCCCTTTTTTAAAATGACATTTGATTTTAGTCTTGAAAGACTGAAGAATTATTTATCAAATAACTGCCCAACAAAACCTATTCACTGCAAAGTCATATTTATGTCAAGTCTAACAAGCCCAAATTATAAAAACTACTATAATCTTTAGCTGTATTTACTACACTGAAAGAGTCAAAGTCAGCACATTCTTCGTGGGCAAAGATGTCAAAGCTGTCCAAAAGCAATAAACTCATTAAGCAGCAATGACTGAAACTGTAAAATATGTAATTAAAAGTATCAATAAAAAGCCCCCACAGTAACACAAACAGAGGTTACATCTGTGACTATGTTATAGTTTGGTCACTAAATGAAACTGTATTTTGTATCGCTTTCATTTTAGTAAAAACTTAAATGTACACACGAAGCATCACAATCTAAGTTAGTCTTAAAAATGCAATTAAAGACCAAAATATTCCAACCATTTATATATACTAAACTAAAATTAATTTTAAAAAAAATGTAAGAGATTGTACATTGGACCGTGATTAGGGGAAGAAAATTAAAGTATGAACATTGACACGTCACTGGCGTTAAATAATCTGTTGACTGGATTCCCTTTACTGGAGAGTCCTGTACTGATTTAAAAGGAATCAGGCAAAAATCCCATTAAGATGATGTTACCTAGACTAACCACTGTCTCTAAATTAGGTTGTTCTAGAAACACTATAAATTTTACATACACATTTACGTTTAAAGAATTGTCATACTTGGGATGTGCAAGAAGCTGGTATAATGCATGTTTATTATCATCCAGGCTCATCATAGCTACCAAAAAACACTTGATTACTTCCCACGCTTGCCTCCGATAATACGGTTCTGTGTTAGCACTCTTCAGACAGTCCAAAGCAGTCTCAATTGCCTATAATAAAAAAGAGATACATAGTAACCAAATACTTCTTGTTCTTAATATTTACAATGAGGTCATTAATCAAGAGAATGGTATCTTTAATAATATTAAAAGTAACTTTAAAAGTACAAACAATTTAGACTAAGTTAAGAAATGCAAAGAATGCCTGAGAGAGCAGACTGGAAATTATCATGATGCTTGCTGTGCTTCTATAAATGCAAAGTTTCATGGCAGACACATTTATTTGCACGGTCAGAAAGCATTAGAAGTCATGAGTGAGGTACAACTTTGTTCTCTCTCTCTCCTACCTCAAGAAAATCTTCCTCACCTGCCCTCAGCAATAATTGCTGTCCTAATCCCTATACACTGTTAGTATCCAATGCATTTATATGCACATATAAATAGCATCATAAAATGTTCTATCTTACAAATTACTTTGTCATATTTTCCATGCAACATATTTCTCATCATACATTTAATCATACATCATGATTAAATGTCCCTGTAAGTAAATTCTAAATACCATTTACTTAATGGAAATAGCATTCTTCCTTTGCAAGATCTAATACATTTTAGAATAATTCAAATAACCTCTTAAGATATGAATGCAATGAAAATGGAGAGTACATACTTTAGGAAAATGTCTATTTTGCATATACGTAAGCACAGCTAGATACTTTCTATACTTACAAAAAAACTAAAGAAAGTAAAACCAAATTATATACAGGCACTAAGTAAAACAACATGCAAAAGTTGTTTTGTAGTGCATGAAATAAGAAATTTTGATACTTGATCAATTGTGAATAAAATGCTTAACCAGGATTATGCACTAAAAGGCTCTGCCTTCTTTGAAAGGAAAACCATCTTTCCACTTACTGACTTAACTAGCTGTCGTCCCACCACTGTTTGAATAACCTTTTAAGTATTCCAATGAAAAGAACAATATATTCTATGACAACAAATCTTCTCACATGCACTGATGCAAGCTGGAATGGCAGTGCTCAGCTTCCTCCCTCCTTCAACACTAACAAGGAAGAAGCAGATAAGGTGAACAGGACCTAGCATCATGTTTCTGACAGCCTGGGAAGGTTCAGAGCCAAACAGCTCAGATTTTGACCATGCCTTTTACTCTAGAATTAAGATCCTAATAAGGCTGTATGACCAGCAGGTCCAAGGAGATGATCCTGCCCCTATCTACTCTGCTCATGTGAGACCTCACCTGGAGCATTGTGTGCAGTTCTGGTGTCCTCAACATAAAAAGGACATGGAACTGTTGGAACAA
>JBCJKH010051789.1:0-16694 GCA_039877255.1 Loriculus beryllinus
TTCATCTCACAGCTGAACAATGTGTCCAGCAGGACGCTGTGAGGGAAAGCACCAAAAGACTCCCTGAAACCTGGAAAAACTATATCTACCACCATCCCTTCACTCACTAGGCTGGTGACCTTATCAGAGAAGGAGCTCAAATTAGCTAAACAGGACTTCCCCTATGTGAACCCATGTTTGTGCCTGATGATCACATTGAGTTGCATGTCAGTTTTACATTTCCACAGTAAAAGGCATGTTATAATGAACTAAGTGAGGACTAATGATTCAACCAGAATCCACAGTCCACTGCACTGTAATTTGGGGTGTTGTGTTCAGTGGATTGTTTGCTATTGTTTCATACAATTGACCTTAAACTAAAAAACCTGTAGACAAGCTTCAAGTCTTCATATTTCTGAAAAGTGTGTATTGGTGAAATCATAGTTACATAAAGGAAACCTCTTTGCATAACTAAGAAATAGTACTTTTATGAAGTAATTTGTTTTGGCTTTTATGAGTAGAGTTTCAGTTTGGGTTTTCAGTTAGCTTCTATTTATTTGATTTATTGACAGAAACAGACACATACCTGTGAAACTAGAAAAGAGTATTTTTTCAACAGTGCAAGAAAAACAATCACTTTCTATGTCGAAGCTTTAAACGTAATACTCCAACTCTAGTACTAAGATACAAACAATCCTTTTCAGGCAGTAAAATCAGGGAATCGAGGGAGAAACAGCATCTCATCTCATTGTCATAGACATTCTCCAACTGTTGAAGAAGGCTTTTATTGTGCAGTATTCCTGATTATTCTGTTTTATTCCATATGTTATAGGTGATTACTCTAAAGTTTTGGATGCTATTGGTGAACATTTCTTGACTTTGAGAAGTCACAGAATGGTTGATTTCTAAGAAATGCATGTGTCCCTTCATTGCCACAGACCCACAGGTGCCATGCTTGCCACTGTTCTGCACATCACTGCTCTGTGATGTATGCTATCGCTTCAAATATATACTGTTCCTTCAACTTAGAGAAAAACTAGTTGAAACTTCTGAATGAGTAGTTGACTTACAGCTGGTTTTAGTCCTTCAGGGGTAGTTGAAGATACAGTTGGTAATTTTAAGTGTTTTACCATGTTGCTATAAATAACACACAATTAAATTATCTCATATGTAGCTAGCTGCTTGCATTCCAAATACTGTGGCCAAATCTACAAAACCCTGACCAAATTGCCGTAGGCAATGCTGGCCGTGATTCAGTAGATGGCACTCCAGTCTGGCAGTCATGTAGCTGCCTGCACCCAGTCTTGTCAGTCCCCAGCAGGTGGAGTGGCTGTACCCACACTGGTGGCTGAGGAGAAAACCATGGGGAGCCACAGGACATCCCTGAGCACCATGCCTGGTTGTGCATGGTGTGAGCGGTCTCTTGGCCTTGCTGGCTCTTCCAAGACTTTTGTGGCTAAAGAGACTCCAGGCTCTCATGTTTTAATAGCATGTTGCTGCATTATGTTCCTCCCCTTCCAGAAAGGCACTGATGCCTGTGGGGTGATGTTTGGGTTTACACACAGAGCTGCAGAGAATTCACAGCTGGTGTTCTGTGCTGCAATGATGCCTTTTGACTGCCCCACAGGATGCAGTTTACAGCCTACCAGAATACAACGGATTAGGATCAAACTAACAATGTTCCGTTTTTCCATGTTCAGGAGTCCACGGTGAATTTCCTACTAACATTCTAGGTGCTATTTCCAAAGCATTGTGCACCATCTTCCTGAAAAACACTAATACTGAATAGTTCTTCAGATGTATTTGCCTTCATCCTGGTGGATGACTTTGAAGAGTTGGGAGATGCCACCAGCCTGGCCACTGTGACGTAAAATGGACATCATTGGAGAAGAGGAATCGTGAAAACAACTCTTTATGTAAGGCTGACTTCCTGTGATGCTCTAGGTAAGCTAATCCGAAGAACAGAACAGCAAACAGTGGACAAAGAATTTCAGAGGTGAACGGCAGCTTCCCTTGAAATGGTCCCAGGTATTGACATCTTTTTCTGGAATCTAATTGTGCTCATTGCTTTCTAGTGACTAACCTATTTGCTACCAGTAGATTAGCAGTGGAGCTGCTGGCACAAAGATGAGTGCCTGGCTCCGTTAGGCGGATGCTGTATTAATTCAGAGAGAAGTGTCCCTGGGGAATAAATGTGGTAATGTAAGTCTTCAATATTAACAGCTTAAATATGGTTCAAGGTTTGAACAAAGAGACTTTGGTCTCTTCCTTATTCTATAGCAGAGTCTTATCAGCTCTTTGTCATTCATCCCTCAGGCAATGGATGGTGGAGTCCCAGTTCAGATCCTCACAACCTTCTCCCAGGCAATGGATATTGTAGTCTTATCTCAACTCCTCCCACTCATCTCTGAGACAAAAGATAGGTGGATTTCCATCTCATCTTCTCAGACCAATCTTTGAGACAATGGACTGTGGAGTCTGATTTCAGATCAGACTCTCACATATGTAAGACAACATCAATTAGGTCATTAAAATCCCTTAGCAAAGATATTGTAAAGGACTCTCTTAACCTGTCAATAGTTCTGAGGAAAAGGAGCAGCTTTTCAAGCTGATTTTGGAAGTCATGCTTGTGATTTCATAGCTGCTAGTCACGCTGGTAATGGTGTGATGTCCTAAAGATCCAACTTAATACTTGTTTCCTTGGCTTCCAATTGGTTTTATTGAACATTTGGACAGGAGTCAGAAGCTGTTTAACTTCATCCCAGACACCTGTGGAGTAGCAATAGCGAGCAGATGTGGATGACTGCAGATGTGCATAGCAATGTGCACAGTATACTTGCTGTGCATATGTGCACAGCAAATGCTAGTAAACATAGATTTGAAAACTTTCTTACCAGTTGGAAATGTTGCCTCTGCAGAATGCAAATATTTCATACTGGTTGAAAGATTATGCATGGAAAAATCACTGTCTTTCCAAGAAAGTTGTACTAAAATAGCCCTTGAAGCAGCACCTACTGAAGTGTTCCTGTTCTGTTAATAACATCAGTAACTAGACTCACAGAGCTGACCTGCTGGTGCAAGGCTGAGGATGCAGCAGAGCAGCTGAAGAAAAGCAACGCAAATAAATGAGATTATTAACCCATACAGATAGAATGATATATAGTGTATGCTGAGCATGTTACATGGAATGAACAGACATGGAGCGTTTTGCTTTTCTTTACACAGCTGTAAGAAACCTACAACAGTGATGCCATCACAGGCTTGATTCCTACTCCCTCACTCCTTCTCATGATGAATATTAACTTCTCTCGAAAGAAGAGATGCAGTATTTTGAAAAAGAGGCAGTTTGATTTGATTTGATAGGCAGTGCTTTGCAAAGAAGAACCTGAAATTTAAGGCAATATTAGGGTGTGAATTGGTAGAGGACAATGTATGTACATAAAGCCACCAAAACTGGAGTAATTTCAAAGACAGAGTTACAAACTTAAGAAACAGAAAACTGTTAGTGGAGAACTTCTTTGGCAGTGTTCAAAGCCAGGCTGGACGCAGCTTTGAGTGACCTGGTGTAGTGGAAGGTGTCCCTGGACATGGCAGGGGGTTGGAACTGGGTGAGCTTTAAGATCTCTTCCAACTCAAACCATTCTATGATCTTGTGATTCTACGAAACTCAAACAATCGAAGGCCTCCTGCTCTTTCTTATTTACTTATAACTTGCCATCTGAAGCTGCTCAATTTTAGCTGCTACAGACTGCTCACTGCTTGCATCTGTTTTGAATAAGCACAAAAAAGGAACCAACTTCATGTATTTGTTATTTTGTATTTTTTTTGTTATTTGGTATGACCCAGTCCTATTTCATTATTAAGACAACTCATCAGGCTCTCACTCAAAATTTGCATGCCTCTTTACTTAGTGAGAAATTAATTCTGTAGTTGCTGAGACTGGCCCAGTATATCAAGGCCTGGACTCTTTCAGGTACGAAAGACAACACACTCTAAAAAGGCAGGTGAGAGCTATAGGTAAAGGAGAGTTGCTTAAGTTCTCCCTTGGAATCTCAATTCTGACTTCCCTGGATACTATACAACATATCTGTAATTGGAGCATAACTGCACCAGCAAGCTCAACTGTCATGCTCTTGACGCACAGTGCACAAGAAGCTTTGTTGTTCAATTTTATTTTACTAAAACAAAACCTGAGAAAATAAATAAGTTTTTGCAAAAAGACTTTTTGTTTCTTGCTTAACTGTGCTAATGAAGTGAGTGCTGCACAGTACCACATGGAAATACTCATTTCAAGTCACGGCAAGCACATGGTAGAGTCCCACGCCGCAGACTGAGCTAAGACAGGAGATGTTACAAACCTGCTTAGGAATATTGCTATATTAACAAATCCTAATGTCAGATCAATGAGTTTTATAAAAAAATAACTAAGAAATTCTTACCACTCTTCCCCCTGTAGAAGTTACACGAGTATCCAACAGTAGTGATTACAAGGTAATTAAAATAAAACCACAAATAGTTTAGAATCTGGAGTCAGAAAGAGGGAATCAAACCACAGGGGGAAACTAAAGCGTCACTTAAATGCCTGAAAGCTTGCCTAATTAAGTAACATGCTTCAGATGGTCCTTGGTGTTAGCTTTTTTTGCCATGTAATACGATGAGTAAACCTCACATGAAGTCACTAAAGGCAGACAAGGTAATGATACAGGACTTCTCTACACAAGAAAGAGCTCAGAACAGCTACTGCTGAGTATCTGATCTGCAACAGCTCCCTAAGGGAATACTTTTTTGCAGTAAGTACGCATTTGTGTGGTTTAGCATAATACACATGAGAATTGAGCTGTGTAAAAGCAAAAAAAGGAATCCATCATGGAAAATAAGAGCATCTACTTGAGTAACCACGATAGCTTCCGGGCCCTGAATCCGAGGGTTCAGGCTGTTTCACAGTAACCACCTTATATAGATCAAACCAAAGTGCACTACTCCTTCACTGGAAATGGATGAAAGGAAGGAAACAGAACAATAGACTGGATGGCTTCATGATGAGGTAATAGTTAGCCAGAAGCTGCTCTTGTGGTGCTGGGCTATTACTACAACTCACACATGTAGGCTTGCAAAGTCCAGGCAATAATTCAGTAACAATCACGCCCTACAACGTGTTTCATAAATACCCTTGCAAATGTTTATAAGACAAGCAAGAAGCTGTTTCAAATACACTTGTGCATATGATGTAATTTATATTGTAAGTTCAAAAATTACAGACATAACTGCTTATTCCATGTAGAGTTTAGAATAGGTCTGAAAAAGCTAGCATTTCTTCATTGTAATGCCTTTAAGGTATTAGACTCATCTAAAAGTGACAGAATACATGGGCAACAGGGAGGGCAAAGCCTGCCCAGCGGTCCAGGCAGCAGCAAGTACCCGAGTCACTTCACTCACAGTTGAAAGAACTAAGCAAGGTCTCCTAGAATACAGTGTCAAGAGGGGATGCTGCACAGCAGATGATTTTCTTGCCTGTCTCCTCTGTTTAACAGGCTAGCCAGATTCCATCCACCTGTACTTCTAAAATCTATTTGCAGCGATTAGGTATTGATATAATTAAAAGTGACAGTCATTGACTTTTTAAATGCTATATAAAGGTTGCCTGCATAAGGGAGTTGTACCATGACATGACAGCAGTACCATTCTAACTATGCGGGTGTGTCTGAAATAATAAAGCCTTGTCAAAGTGTTCATTAAATTGGCATTGGGAAGGTATATCGATAACCTTATGCCTGTGCTAAAGAAAAGAGTAAATTATACTAAAGATAGCTTTAATTAGTACTAGGAATTGTACTAACGTATTTGTTCTGGTAAAAGATTCTCCCCCTAAACAGCACCTACACCAGCACAAACTTTGCGTGCAACCAGCCCACAAGGCCAAGTGGGGGTAATGGCAGAAGAAGCCCTGAAAAGGGGCAAGCTCCCGTCATTAAGGAATGTTGGCCTATTGGGAGCCACTCACAGGCACGATTTCAGAGCACTGGAAAAGCAAGGCAATAGCATTTATCTTAAACCTTTCTTTTTTTCTGCTAAATGAGATTGTACAATATGGCATTTACAGGAACCAACAGCAGTCGGTGAAACTCAGCTGATGCAGCATATCTTGTTCAGCTGTCACATCTTCGGCACAGGCATGAGCTGTAACCTTTTGCTGTCAAAGTACAGATGGGAAGTGTTTGTTCAGTGTGTAATTAGAGCAAGCGCATGCTCTCCAGCTGTTAGGAAACGGGGTCCCTTCCCCAGTAACATGACTGCTATCAGTAATGCCATACCCTGCAAACATTTGTCTTTCCAAACCTAATTACATCTCTGCTGCTTTTGATCTTCCCACTTCATTGGTAGCCACCTTGCTGCAGTGTCTCTTAAAATATTCACCACCAGATCAGCCACTCCCATCCATGCTCATCTCAGATAAAACACACAAATCCAAATGCCTTTCAAGGAAATTAATTCCTCCCAGTCTCTTTATTGTCTCACCCTCATTCCCATCAATGATACTCAGACTTCCTTCTGCCCGAGGACAACAAAAAGTTAACTTAAGAAGTCATTGCACAGGCACTGTCTAGAAGTCAGTGGCAGAAGTCACCTCATTGGATCAGACCCATCTGCCTCTCAGGCTCAGGGTACCATCAGCAGAAGAGGGAAGGTTCTGAAGCCTCGGGAATGTGGTAAGAACTGTGGGGTAATCTGCCAAAGGAAACAGACGCTCATTCGGACATACATAGAATCATAGAATAGTTAGGGTTGGAAAGGACCTTAAGATCATCTAGTTCCAACCCCCTGCCATATGTACTTAAAGCAGGGCTCCCTACAAGGAATGCCTAATGGCTCCATGGTTCTTTTTTCAGGTGTGGAATAAATGGCACATGCGAATTTATCACGGGCTTCTTTGCACCAAAAGAAAAAACAGAAGAGAAATACAGGGAAGGCATTTACTAATTGAGTGTTTGGACTGAGAATACCACAAGTCTCTTCTTATTCCACCTCTTGTTATGAATGTAACAGGACAATGGTGAGGGGTAAACAATAGTTCACGTATACGCTGCCTTCATATGACATGCACATTTTCTGTGTTAACCAAATGCCAGCTCACAGCCAAACCTACCACTTTACAGTGGGTCTGACCTAGAGACCTCTTGCTTGAAGTACAGAACTGCCCTTTGCTGCCTTTCTGGACACTGGAGGCACAGGTGTTTTCAGAGGACAAATTAAACCCTAGGTAACCTGAGTTGTGTTAAAGAGATGTTTGTATCTCCTTTGACTACAGAGAGCTGAAGGATAAGGAAGTCCCTCGTGGAGGCAGGGAAAATAGGGCAGCCAGCTCCTTGGCCTTTGTGCCTTCACTCCCAGTAGAAAAGGCCAGAAACAGGAAGGGAAGCTGGAAGATACGGAAATAAACACTCAGCTGGAATCCCCTTCAAGGACAGTATTTCACAAGAAATCAGCACACAGTGAGAACCTGCAGAAAGAAAACCAGCATCTGAGGCTTCTCCGGTCAACCACAGCTTTGCACTGCTCTTATCTTCTCTGAAATAGGCAAAAATATCAAGCCAAATTTGAATGCTATGTATTTTGTTTACTCTAGCTTTTGCCCTGGATGCTGATTTTTATTTGTCAGCCTGGTGGAGCCGTACAAATAAACATAGTGACTACATTATTAAACCTGACTTAGAGAAACAAAACTAAACAGAACAACAATCACCTAAAAATAAAGGAAGGAACAACAAAGTTAGAGGGGAGAAAAGAAAGTCCACATTCTTTTGCTTGTATCTAACATGTAAAGGAGGAGCCCCTTTAAAAACATTCCTGTTAGTTTCATCCTTACTTATTTTTACTGAAGATCATCAGATGAAGTCTTGCAGTCTGGCCAGAAAACTTTCTTTAATATTGAGTGTGTTGCAATGGATCATAGCTCTTTTGGTGGTTTTAAGCTTTTAATAAGGCATTTGGCTTCTGCTTCAGTTCAAAAGATGGTGTAGGGATTTTATTATTAATTCTTTTCTTCTCAATTGATCGTTTTCTTCTTCAATTTAGAAGCACTGAGGCCTTCTGTTTTAGTTTGTCTTCAAATCTAATATAATACAGAAACCTGGAATTACAGGGAAAAAAGATTGAAACAAAATAAACAGTCTTTTTCATATTACATGCAAATCCAAATAATCCTCTTTCTCCCCCCGTCTGACCCAATTTTGCTTGGGCAGACTTTGTTTTTACAAGCCAGCCACCTTTGGGACTGCAAACTTAGCAGATGATATTGAATATGAGAGCACAGAGCTTGCAAAATAAAGCTCAAACCATTAAATTCACAGCACTAAAATGCCCAGTGTACTGACAACTTGTGTGTTCTAACCAAAACTCTTCCCTTAGCTATTCTTTCATAAATGGACAAACCAAAGACAAGAGTTTCATTCCTCCAGCAATTTTAGATATCAGGACATCCATCCAAGCTGCTTGAGGTAACATCCTGCTTGCAGGTAGGAGTGTTTAAATATATTCAAGTGCTTATTGTTATATGTATGTGAAAAAGGGATAAAAACTATTATCAAGACACTGGCAAATGTGTCAACTTTGTGCTTTATTGAAATCAAGCTACAAAGAAACCACTTGCCAAATACGATGTGAAAACATGGCTGAGAGACAACTGTTTTATACCACAGAATACAAACCAGTAAGGGGAAATATTTGCAGACTTTCTTCCTTTGTTCTTCTCACTCTTTTCTTAATCCTTACACCTTCTGCAACATGAAAGCACAGAGCATCTTTTAGAACTGCAATCACTGACAACTCCTGTCATTATTTATTGATGCTTCCTAAGAGTAATGCCTAAGAATCCCACTGCAGCCTAATGCTGCACGATCTCCTTCCCTCTTTAGCTACAGAAAGGAAATTATAGGCAGTCTTAAAGACATGTTTCTCTTTATTTTGTGTCCATAATGCACTATGTGGGTTTGTTCTTTAATTCTAGTCCTTTAGTTCAAAGAAGTGTACCTTGCAAATTTAAGAATCTTCCATTTAATCTGAATATTCTCATAATGTGATGAAGCAGTCAGGATCCAGATAGTCCTGTAGCATTTTCTTGATGCAGAGCTTTTTTCTAGTCTCATGAAATAGTTGAGGGGCTATATATATGTGGCAGCAGAACCAGGACTTTATTTAAGTCTATCCATCTGAGTAAATGGACAACTGTAACTGCAGCAGATTTAATCTGAAATAAGTCAAATTGATGTCAAGATAGCAGATTAATGATTCATTTCAGTGGAAATCTTCAGAGAATGCTGTCATGGAATAAAGTCCCCCCTGTATTTTGGCTGAAACATGGAGAAAATACCTTATGTGGACTGAATAACACCCTGAATCAGTTTATCACAGCATTGGGAGGCAAGTTCTCAGCATAGAGAAAGAAGTCCCCTCACACCAGCAGGGCAGCCAACGCCAGCAGCCAGCCCCATCATTCATACCAACACTACAGCTGCACCCCCAGAAGGGGTCACAGCAAACCTCTATGCAAACGCATTCTTAGACATCACCTTAGGAGCCAATGCTGCTGGTGTGAAAAAAGCTGGATGGAAATAGCATGAGAACTTCACCGAAAATGCATAAGAATTTCCTTTATGCAAATTCACAGCTGGCAACAGAACTTAATTTGCAACATCAGTTTTCCAAACCAAAACCCCTCCAAACTAGCAAGGAAACAAAATCAGTGGTGTTTGGATTTCCTGAGACATCAAGTAAAGCTGAAATAAACCATCGGAAAGCTTTCATTCACCTATATATATATATATAGTTAATTAATTAGATTTATCAATCTTAATTTTTCTTTGAAAGAGATTTAATTAACCTTAAAAACAATTAATTGAATTTAGCAATCTTAATTTCTATTTGAGAGATTTCCTTCACCTTTAAAACCTAAATTAATTGGATTTGTAAATCTTAATTTTTCATTTAATTTTTTCTTTTTTTTTTTTTTTTTGGTAGAGATTTAATTCACCTTTTAAAAAAAATTAATTAATTGCATTTATCAATTGTAACTTCTGTCTCTTTTTTTCGCCCCTTTTCCCACTTAACTAAAAGGCTCCTAAATATAACGTTTTTTGAGGGGAAGGAAAGCCATTCTTTACACCTCTGGGTTGCCAGAACACAGCGGGAAAACACAGGACTTCAAAATTAAACAGTCACATGCAAACCCAGTCGACACATCGATAACCCTATCCCGATCCTTATTCCTATCGCGATCCCTATTCCTATCCCGATTCCGATTCCGATCCCGATCCCTATCCCTCTCCGGCCCCATCACTCCGAAGTGGGCGGGGCCACGCTCATTCGCTCCGCCCCCTAGCGGTGACGCACCGCCTCCTCCTGGCCTATGGGCGGCAGCGGGAGCTGCGGCGCTGTTTCCGTGCGCGGCGGCGGTGGCGGTGAGTGGGGAGCGCGGTGGCGGGCGGGGGTCGCAGTGCTCATGGCGGGGGTCGTGAGACCCTTCGGTAGTGCCGGGACCGCCCGGGCTGTGTGCCGCTACGAACGGTGGTGGTGTGGGTGCAGAGCCTCCGGTCACCCGGGCTCCCGGTGCCGGTGAGGCGCTGGCTGGGCTCTTTCACTAACCGGTGGTTGAGGCGGCGGCTTGGTAAGCCCAGGTCCAGACTGTGAGAGCTGTGTCAGAGCCGCCGGCTGCGGTAGGGGTTGGTTCTCCCCCGGGCTCTTAAAATGTGTTTATTTCCCTGATGGGTCGTAAAGGACTCGGCTGCGATTCACGGCTGTGTAAATGGCTGCTCTTAGTAATCATTAACACCACGCAGTCATAAAGTTCGGCTTAAATAGTTCTTTATCTTGTTTTGAAACAACGCTTTTTGTTTTGATAAAGCGAGACCATCACCTTTAGCTACTTCTTTTTGTGAATGTGCAAAAGCTCTGCACGAATATACATCATATTGTGTATATTCATTATACTGTGTATATACATTATATTGTTACATAAATACACTGCTATTGTGCATATACATTATATTACAGTGCATATTGCTGTGTATAATATATAAGTAACATACACAATGACATGATTTTGTATTAAATACACCATATTTGTTGTACCTTTTCATTAGTCGGGAAGCCCCCTTACTATTACTTAAAAATTCTGTGTGCTGTTTAAGTTAAGCAGCCCGAGCATATTTAGGTACCTATGAAGAAAGCCTATGCAAACAGAGCACGCAGTTGAAGCTAACTGATTGATAAACCAAAGCTCCAGGGGCTTACTTGCTGGGTTTTCCTTGGGCTCTGTACTGGAGTTAGGCAGCGAAGGAGGCGCCTGGGCAGCTGCCTGCACTTTTCCTTTAAGCGCCTGTGTTTCCTTGTTGTCTTGCCCCCACTTACTGGAGTAGCCCCATAGAGACACACAGTCGCCATCAGATCAGCACAATGGGCTTGGGCGTTCTCACAGCTCCTTTGAGGATGTGGCAATTTTAGGTAAATATTGCTTAACTCTGCTAGCAGTGGTGAAAAGGCAAAGGCAGGAAGAGGTGCGGAGCCAAGGCACTGAGGGTCAGGGTCTGGCCCATTCGGGTGCCTTTAGGCTCCCATCTGGGCACATGCCAACATCACCTGTTGCCCGGGGGGGAAAGCAGCTTCAGTTTTCATTGCCCACTCTGCTGCTTACAGTGACAGGAAATAGCTTAAGCAAAGAGGACAGTCTTCCTATTTGTGCTAGGGAAAACTGAAACTAAAAGTAATGCAAGGCAGAGCTTTGCTGCATGCCACAAAACTGGACTTCCTTTAGAAAACTAGTGATACCAATGTTTTCTTTGAAGATGGAAAGAATATTTATGCCTACTTCAGACGAGGATATTATTTATTATGCTTGACTTGAAATCCAAGTAGTCTGTTGTTTATTGTCTGTATTTTATGTTGAATCCAAGAAGTAATTACCTTTTAATGTATTTCAGTTTAAAGATCTTGCATTGGTACACAATGCTTGTATTAATATAAATGCTTACAAGTATTGCCTTTATTGTAGGTTATGATTTTAAATTTTAGTTGCAAAGTAATGATACTTAAGTATTTTTTAAAAGGAGAAAAATGTTCTGAAAATACTACTGTACTAACAACATAATCTCTCCAGTGCTATAGTGTAATTAGAAGACAGTTGCACCTAGAAGTCTCATTACTTGTGCCCCATGGTAGGAGCAGTGCAAGTATAGGCAAAAAGGCAGTATGTGGTCCCAGTGAGCTTATGAAATAGAGAACAAGATGCTATTTGTGAACACTGGCAGAAATAGTTGTTTAATAAAGTGCCTTCAAGTGTTCATGCAAGTGGAAATTTCATTATAACTTATATCGGTGTCATGGTTCCTGTTTCATTTATGTCTCTGTAGCTTAGCTGCTGTTAACTACTATCAGCCGAGCTTCTGGAATTAAGGATTTGTGCTTCTGTACCACTGCAAAACAGCAGTTGCCAGCTTGCAGATACTCTTTCCTAGAATTAGCTGTTTTGTGATGGAATCTGCTGCAAAGGTTTTTGTATTTGGATAAGATAGCGATTTGTTGACTGATGTGTTGGTTTCGGGGTTGGGTTGTTTTTCTGAATGGTACAATCGGTCAGGAATGTTTATGGTATGGTCAGTCGGGATAACCCAGCTGACAGCTGGAGTAGCATAATTTCACCACTTTACTGTGTTTCATGAAATACTGCCTGGGTCCTGTCTCAGCAGGCTTTGTTTTCTGGTTTTCCCTTGTGCCCTGCCTCGCAGGCAGAGCTGGTAAACATTGCCTTTCCTCTTTAAGCCCTCTCTTTTTCCCCTTCCAATACACTTACAAGTAGTTTCAGCTATGCTTTCCTGCATTAACTCCTGAAGAATAGCTATTTTCAAGGCAGTACCTTTAGACAGCCCTGGTGTACCTGCTTAAGCTAGTTCTGTGATCATCATGTGTCCACCCTACTGTGATGCTTTTAGCATGGACACAGTGTAAAGGTCAGACATGACCACTGCCCGGCTGTGTTCCACACTCCAAGATGGGATTTCTGTTCCCAAGCACAGTGCTATACAAAGGAAAAACCACTGGGGATTTGGGTCAAACTGAGTAATTCTCAGGCATAAGAGGAGGTGTAGCATTAAATCAAGCCAGCAGTTGGTAAACATGTGATGTGACCTCTTGGCAGTGTGTCACCGTCTGTGCAGGACTGGTGATGTGACTGATGCAAGGTGAAAAGATGAGGACCAGAACATCACAAGGGTGAAGGCTACTACATTCCCAGAGATTTTTAGGGCTCACATTGCTGCTGCACATGGGTCTCTTACAGAACAGCTCCTTTCTACCCAGAAAGGGTTGTGGCAGTCATAATTTTAAAGATTCCTGCATCTTGTTCCTAGTTGAGCAACCCTAGAGCACCTTTCCTTGATGCTTGCTTCCTTCCTTCCTTTCCCTGACTGCTTATTGCTTCTGCCATATAGCAACACTGCAGTTGGCCTGAGGGTCTGCACCTCCTGGTACCAAATGTGCTCGCTTCACTGTGGTGTTCCCCTCTGCCTGCCCTTCTGCTGATCCTCCGATCATGTGGGGTAAAAGATGCTGTTGAAGGTATTGATACAGAAGTTGGGCCTCTCTGACCACAGAGGATTGAGTCTGTTTTGTAGCCCCATTTTAGTCAATTTTTGCTTGATGCTTTTCCTAACTGCCATCATTTTGGGCTGCCATAACCTTCTCTTCATATGGTTTTGTGATTTCTCCATGTGAAAGAAGGAAACGCTTCTCTGGAAGGCTGATGTAAAGCAAACAAACCAAAACAATAACAATGAAAAATTACAAACAAGTGGAACAAAACAAAACAAGAAAACCCACAAAACACACACAAATCACTACAATGAATCCCAAAGTAAAAAGGTTGTGAACGTTTGCTCAGCAGATGTTCTGGAGGTGTTCCTTACTTCCTGGGATTAGGTAGGTAAGATAGGGCAGGTGACAAATTTGATGTATCATCTCTGCAATGTATCACATGGATCTTATTTCCGTGCATGTGGTACATAGTATGCATAAACTTTTGGCTTCTGTAAGCAGAGAAGTAAAAGAGATCTGGTTAATTTAAGCTGTTGTGATTTTTCTTTCTTCTTGTTAAATATTTTGCATCTTTTTATTATCTCAGAAAAGTAAGTCAGCAACTTTTTTCTTCCTCTCATATTAAAATCACTAAGAGAAAAGCACGGCTGTGTGTCCTACAGGAATTTCCTGACTTCTTGGCAGGATAGCTTTTGGGATAGAGAAGCAAGTCCTGCTACAGGATTGCAGAGAACTACATGCACAAGTATGGTGCATAGTATTTAGCTCTGGATCTTTGTTGCATTCCTTGCTAAATCTGTACACAGTACTTAAGACTAGAAACACAGTTTGTAAGCATTCTTTTTCCCCACCTTGGCAGGGGGGAAACCCCAACAAAATCAATCAAACAAAAAAACTTTGATTAATTAATACGGTTAAAGAAATGTTCACGTTTTGTGGGTATACAGGCATTGAAGAACAGGGGAGCAAAAATAAAAAGACCCGCACTCATGGTGGAGATGCTGGAGATGGAGAAAGGTCTCCTGAGTGATCCCACCACACTGCATGTGGTGCCAAGGTGCTACTGTGCCATATCCATCAGCTTCAGCATGGGTCAGTTGCCCAGATGTGGGTGGCTAGTTTCTTTCAAGGGGGCTGTCTGAGGGGATCCAAGACACCTATATGAGTCTGGCATCCTGACACATGACCTACAGTTGATGCACCTTCTTCTTGGGCAGCAGCTGAAGATTAAGTAGGACACCTTGTGAGCATCCACAAAGACCCAGAACACTTATGTTTAGCTATTTGAATCCTGCTTGTCCAAATTTCTGCAGAGCAAAAGGATCAGTGGGAGATTTAACAGAACATAATCCAGTCATGTAGTCACAGATGGTCTTGCATTTCTCACCATGTTCCTCCAGTGATCCTCCTTCAACTTAGAGAACTTCAGAACAGTATTTCTCTTTGTGAGGTTTAATTAACGATATGTCTTAAATGCCTTCAGGGCTTCTGATCCCAGAAACCAGTTTCCTTTCAGACTTTGCTTGTGCATGCTCTCCACAGAGCGTGTGCTAAAGGAATCAGTAGCTCGTGCTGTCTGCCAGCTTCTCTGTTGGCCCTGTATTTGCTCCTCACTACACTCAGTCCTTCAGTACTTACGGGACAGTCACGTAAGGAACATACAACCTACCTTTCTGCTTGTTTTCTCTTGTTTTGGTGATAGCCTGAGGTTAAACAGGGTCTGTGTTGGGACTGGAGCTGTGCAGGTGTTGCTCAGGGTGTCCATACACCAGCATTGCACATTGTCTCACTGACATCTCGACACAAGTTACCTCAAAATGTCTCCCAGTGTGTCAGACAAATTCATCAATAGACATGAATCTTGCAAAAACCTTTGCAACTCTGCATCACCCTCTGGGCCTGCCCTAAAAGCAGGGAAGGACTTGATTGGCTTGAATGGAGGAGTTTCTCTGCTCCAGCATCTTCATGTCAGTTGTTCAGCAGGGTACATACTGATGAGTTCCATTTGTTTGAGAACAAATAAACCAACAATGGCTTTGTTAAGGAGCTTCTCTTTGGTAGCTCTTGTGCATAAAAAGAGAATGCAGTTTACTTTCCATGGCTGCTTTTTGTGGTATGAAGGAATTCTTGGTTCTTGGCATTTAAAGCATTTGTGGCTTAAGAAAATTACTTCTTCCTCTCCCTTTCTGTACCAGACTTGTCTAGGAGGATGCACTCACTCACAGGTAAACTACTCTTCAAAGCAAAATGGAAGTTTATTCCTGTAGCAAGGCATCTCTTTTACTATGGAGTTAACAATGAGTAATATACTGTGACCTCCGTGTGTGTGCTGCAACCCATCCTTCAGGTTTAAGTTCCTGCACCTCCTTTCCCTCAGGGAAGCCTTAACTGCTCACCTACCTTGTTCCTGTGTAGAACAATAGTCACCGGGTTATAACTTTGTGCCTCCTAATAGCCTCATAATTTTAATTGCATAATAGTGATGTGTGGTTTCAAATTAGTCATAACTTTGGTACTGGTTTTAAGATCTTCCGCTGTCTCCCCAGAGGGGAAGGCTTTGCTTTCCCAAGTGGCATGCCTCTTCCCAGGAGAAATGAATTTCTACTAATAAGGCACAAAAAGGTGAGGTAGTAAGGGGTGTGTTGGTTACAGGGAGAAGGGAAATAGCTGTGAGTCTTGGGTGCTGGAGAGCATTCTGATAATGTCAGAGCCTATGGTGTGCCAGGCATGTGCATGTATAAATAGTTGCATTGGCATGTAGAGTCATTGCAGTCATGCTTGCTTTGAGAACAGCTAAATGTAATACCCTTGTCTTCCATGGCATGGAGGGACGTAGCTCAAAGATACCCTCACATGACTTCAGACATGTGAAATAATGACACTGGTGTTTAATGGCTGTGGCATCAGTTGGTCTGCCCCCCAAGAATTTATAACTACAGTGGATTTGTTACGTCTGTCAGGTCATGGTGAAGATTGGTTGTTGGAGAGAATCATAGAATGGTTTGGCTTGGAAGGGACCTTAAAGATCATCCAGCTCTAAACCCCTGCCATGGGAAGGGACGCTTCACTTTGGGGAAGGTTTCTCAAAGCCTTGTCCAACCTGGCCTTGAACACTGCCAGGGATGGAGCACAGA
>JBCJKH010051790.1:0-11873 GCA_039877255.1 Loriculus beryllinus
CTACAACATATACTATACTGGCGTATCTAAGTAAAAAGGAAATTTTGTACTCCTGATACTGATGAAAAATTGCTATTTTGTTCCATAAGGACTACATCATATGATATATGCAAAAGGAGTTAAAGTGATCTTGCATAGGTACGCATTTTTTTTAATCAGTGAGCATATGACTTCAGAACGTTCATATTCTTTAAATCAATGGGTTTGTTTTTACATACCATGCTGGATACTTGATAACAATCCCAATCAATATCTTTAACTTGCTCTTTGTTAATGCAGAGATAAATTCCTACCTCCAGCAAAAAATACACAAGCCTCTCTACATTCTTCTTCACTCTCAAAGCGGTTTCCATTTCCATCACAGCCACCATACCAAAACTGAGCACAAGCATTGGCTTGTTTATCATAGTACCATTTTATGACATAAACACGGCATGGCCCTTGATCCAACCTTAACTTGCACCTGAGGTCCAAGTCTGAAATAAAGAAAAAAGGAATAGAAAAAATTCAGTTTGTAAGAGTCAAATTGTATTACATAGATTTTAACTTTCATACTCTGATTTGATTTTATTTTTTCTGCTAATGTATACACCAGTTTGAGTGCTTCTAAAGATGTTAGCATTGGAGGCAAGTTAAAAGCGCATCTTAGTAGGTCAAGTAAACCATTCCTTTACTGGCATGGTTCTAGTAACTCCAAAAGTAATAGTATTCTAGTTCCACATACAAGAAGAGCAAACAATATGAATCTTATAGTTTTGAAATCTGATTTTTGAAATCTAATTATAAGCAACCAGTCTTGTGAGCAACCCAGAATTGCAAGCTGAAGAGCTGTAGGCTTGTTGCATCTGCTATTTTCAAACCACAAGTATGATCATCATCCTTCTGCAGTACATTGCTTCAGTACATTAGTTCTCTTTGTGGTGTGGAGGAAGAGGCATTAGTATAGTGAGAAGAATATAAAAGTTTAATCTTCATTTTGTGCTAGTTGTTGATGGTTGTGCTACTTATACAATGGTAGTAATTCTGTAGATACTTAGTTAAGTTTGAATGTAAAGTTTGTTGCTCTAATGATTCCTACAGGTAGGCATTAGAGGACTGTGACCCTAATCTAGTCTCACTCACTTTAATAATTCCATGAGACAGAAAATACTTTTCCTTCAAATTTAATATTTTGACATCAATATTTTGCATTGAAATCTAGTATCTTGACACCACTTCTTAAAAATAAAAGTTATTGCCAGAGACAGAATAATAGTCATGCCTATATTCCCAGGAAATGGGAATGTGTTTCTATTGTTCTCTTCTGTTGCTCCCATCATAATATACTATTACTGGAACTGGTATGAATCCCCCAAATGATGAACACAATACATTTAGACATTCCATATGAAAACAATCCTTTGAGCAGTGAGCTAATTACTATAATTTCCTTCAAATGACTAAATGTCATTTTTTCCTGCTTCTCCTGTGCATGAGAAATCTATTCTTCCTGTTCAACTCTGAAATTACTATCTTCTCTGTCTTTCATGAAGCCTCCCATCTCCGTAGACTGCACCTTCTTGGCTGACAAATTACCTGCTCACTGGCTCATCTCAGTTAGTTAGCACTATGGTTTCTTTTTCTTTTTTATGTCATCTATGAACTCTGTCTCAGGTTGACCTTGCTTCTACTCTAAGTGGAGCAGTGGGATGGAGTTTGGGAAGACAAAAACCGCAAATAGATCTGTGTAAAATCCTGAGATGGATTCTCTTCCACAGATTGGCCTCATGAAGTCTTAAGAGTGTGGAACAAAATTACTCTGATTTAAAGCTTTAGGAAAAGTTAGTATCAGGAGAAGAGGCAATAAAATGAAAAACTAGTTATTATCTATAACCTGTTCTTGGTACGAGCCCTGCGGTTGAAAGGGATGATGTCATTACTTTATCTGATGATGATGGTTTAGATGGCAATAATGGTACTGCAGCTGCAGGCGAAAAGAAACAGAATGAGACATTGATTTTTGACCAGCCAAAAATGAAGAAATGAATGATGATAAAAGTACCTCCAGTGTCCACTGTCAGCAAGGATGACTGTTCTTTTTCCTCTTGTTCCTCTTCGTAGGCTTCATACACTACTACAGGAGGTACTTTGGTCTGAAATAAGCATTTAATTTTCTTTGCTTTTCAGATATTGTGAAATGTCTCAAAACGAACAAGCCCTTCATCATTTAAAAGTTTTCTAATGTTTTTCCTTCCCTGATTTCAGTGTTAAGAATCAGGATTTTAACCTCACCTGGCTGGTTTGCCAAGAGAATTGTCAATCCTAAACCTAGGATATATGATTTTTAGTTGACCTTTACAGAATTTTATTTATAAACTTAAAAATATAGACTGCAATTGAGTTTAATTACTATTCTTAGACTTAGTTATTACAGTGTAATTGCACTTTAATAATGTTATGTTTCACACATATTACTTAATGTTATGTTTCACAAATATTACTGTATTAAATGCAGGAGTAATTATCCTTGTAATAGCATCAGGAATAAATTATAGCCATTAGACAACTGCCTGCATGCAACATCAGAACTCTTACATGGAACAACCAATTCCAAGCATACCAAGTTAAGGAAGCTATTATAATACCTGTGTTGTGGAAAAGTAGCAGGAAAGTTACATATTACATCAGGCAACAGAGAAGGATTTATACAAATATCAGTAAAACTTCTGCTAATTAAAGCTGAGTTTTCATACCAGAGCTAATGGTTGAGGAAGATCAGCAGGACTCAGAGGACTTTCTACTGTAGGTACTCCAGGTGTCTGTGCTGAAAACGACTGGCTGTTAACATTGTTGTTCTGAAGTTGGTACTGTGAAGAAGATACTGAATGGAAAGATTGTCCACTTAGGCTTGCACCATTTCCATTACGGTTGTATATTAAGGTACCATGTTCATCTTCACAAAACTGGTTGACTAATTTGGATTCTAGAGCTGTTAAAAAAAACCAACGTAAAAAACTCATACTGAGAAATGCAACGTACTTTGTGGAATTTGGATTATTTACATGCGTAAATAGTACACATGTAATCCAGTATTCCTTTGGATTATTTATATGCATCCATGTTCTCTGGACTGTGGCTTTTATATGTCACAAATTGACCAGCCTGTAAGTCCTCTATGTGGTACAAAATACAATGAACTTACCTAAAGGGATTCATCTGAGCTTAGTAACAACTACTAGTTGGCAGTGGGAAAATAACTGCTTGCCTTACTAATACGAATAACCCAATGAAAATAGGTTATTTCCCTATAGAAGTGATTAAGTAGAATTTACCCCAGTGGGTTTTATTCTGGTTTCCAGTCCAAAAGATTTATAGTGCACTTATTCTGCTTCAGAAAGTTAGTTTATGCAGATGTTTTCTTACGCTGTAGATGACATCCCCCTATTGGTGTGATGTATCATCGCTCTTTAGTGTAACTCCTCAAAAGGAGAGAATCTGTATCTCTAGGTTTCTATTACTTTGCACCTTGTAACTAATCCTGATCATTATCGAAACATAACATGTCCACAAAGATAATGATTCCCCTCACCCTGCCCTGTTCTGAGAAGCATCAGATACAAAGCAGAATAAAACTGCAATGAACACACCTGGAAGGGTATTGAAGTCATCAATGAGATACATGTGTTCTCTGTCCGGATCCGAAGCAATCAGATTTAGTTCACGCACAAACTCAGCCTGTGTTGGATCTGAAGTATTTACAATTCCTATTGCATACATTTCGATGTTTGCTGCGTGAGCCTCTCGAACGACAATATCTAGTTTTACAGCTTCTCTTTTGTCTGCTTGGCCGTCTGTTAGCACAATCGCTACTTTGCGCACTCCTGTTCGAGCACCAAAAAATCCTTCCTGGGTTGCTTTACGGATAGCAGTTCCTGTGTAAGTGCCTTCTCCCATGTACTGCATTTTTCTAATTGCTTGCTTAACATCCTGTTGAGTTGTATACTTGTTGAGACCAAATTCTAGCCGAACTTCTAAACTGTATAACACCAGGCCAATTCTGGTAGCATTTCTGCCTACTGTTACTCTGTCTACTAAAGCAGTTACAAAATCTTTGATAATCTCAAAATTTTCTGGTCCCACACTCTCAGAACTGTCAATCACAAGTACAAGCTCCATAGGAATTTCCTTGCATTTAATACCGCAACCTGCAAAGGAAAAATAAAAAAAAACAGATCATGATGACTGGACTTAGGATCCTGTTGGAAAGAAGAATGTAAATGTAGCAGAGAAAAAAAATAGAATCTGCAATTAAGAATTTCCTGAATACTTACCACATATCTCTTTAATTAATTTAATTATATCTTCTCTCTGGATATGAAAAATATAAGATATTTTACAATTTACATCTTTAAAAATAGCTGTAATATTGATACTACCGAAGATTTTGTTTATAATTAATACCCACATTCTACAGGGACTTTAAAAAAAAATCTTACTGTTTAACTTTCAAACCTGACCTGCCAAGCTTGGCATGAGACCCACAATTTACAATGAACTATTTTATATGGCATATAAGAATCATTAATTTGACATCTCAGCAATACCTCTACCTAAAACAATTAACTACCGTTACTGTAAACAATGTTTTGTGATGATTTTTTTCTTGTTAAAACTTAAAGTCAGTACCCATTCATATTTCAGCATCTGAATAATATAGATATGCCTTTTAAATGTATTGGGAGTGGAGAAATAGACCCAGTTTCAGGAAGCATATTGCTTTTAGTGAGCTGGCATATGAAAGAGAGTGCAACATAGAATGAAACTGGGATTTGTGAACCCTGGTGTATGTGGCCCACTGTATTACCCAGCTTTCAGCAGCACAAAAAAAAGCTGCTGCCACCAGAGCTGTCTGTTCAGAGAAGTGATAGCTTCTGTGATGTGCAAACAAAGTGTTTCACATTATTAGAGCAATCATTTGTTATATTTTTTTAAGTGCATGACAGGACTCATTTGGCATTGAGTCAGTATTTCAAATACAAAATTTGCTACTGCTGCTCAGCTTCCATCATAAACCTCAGTAGTATTTTTATACTCACTGACATGCCTCACTGAATTTGGGTCTGGTGCAGGTCAAGCTTAGCAGAAATGTAACTAAGTTTTTAGTGTGATAGACCATGACAGGTTTGAAGATCTTTGATCTTTAGATTCTCAAATACTTTTTAAAAAAAAACTTTCTTGCAACAGGCGCACACCTGTGTCCCACACTCTATTATCACTAACTGTAAAAGAACACATAGCAGAAAAACACCTAACATCATCAGGAATTTTAAATTGCATTTCAGCATAAAGTAGATGAGAGAAAAAGTCAGAAACATTTGCATGATTTATTTCTATATTATTACTCAGATGACTTCATGTCAGAAAGCTCTTTCCAAAATAATTAACATAGGATACATTTAATCTGAAAGTATTGCCTATTGTTTATATCTTGCTGTAATGGGATTTAAATAATGGAATTTGCTTACTGTTAGGCCTTGCTCTCCCTTTGGTCCAGTTTTGCCCTGCAACAGTGATCGTTAATTAAGCTACTGCAATTACTTAGTAACACTGTAATTCAGAATATGACTTCATCAATACCATTATTAGAATAATACTTTGCCAATAAGAACTTTGTCTAGAAGAATCATGTTCTTGTGGTATTACCTTGTGTGTGCAGTATCTACAACCTCCTAAGGTGGTGAGCTTTCATGGGAATTGGATGACCTCAGTCTCCCACTGGATCACTGTTTGTCAGTTTACATTAGAAAGTGATAATCTGTGCAAAGTTTTCATGTCTGCCATCTTGTGTTTGTTTCCTTTTTCAAGAAAGGAGGTATTACTGTATACTTGCCTGAAACCAGGTATGATCAGAGTTCTCCATCATATGTGAGTCTAACAGAGCCAGTGTCAGGGCAAGAATGGCAATGGTGTTTATGTATCCCTGCTTAATAACATGCAAATGATATAACAGACAGGCACCTCATTTTGCTTTCCAGTTTTAGAGGACCTGCCCATCAGCAGAAGTTACTATTTTGCTTCCCTTCATTTGTTCATCAGCTTTGAGGGAAAGTCCAAGCTACAGTTACTTGGTAGACATGGAATAGAATTGCATAGTTTTGTCTTAAAACATGGCAATTGTCTTTCACTGCCTTAAGAAAGAGACCACATCTTTCTCAAGATGTGGGAAATGGAGTATTTATCTGGGAAATGTGGTATTCAGCATGGAAATGTCTTTTCTATGCTTTAAACAGTTTTCATGCTTTCAATTTATGAAGTATTTTAGAGTGTGTGTAGATGTATAGCAAGCACACAAAACACAGCTTTACTTTTAAGCAGTTTAAGAAAATAGACATGATAAACCTGAGTTACTCACAGGTTCTCCAGATAATCCAGGCTCACCCACATCACCTTTTTCTCCTTTTTTCCCTTTTTCACCTGTAGCTCCTCGATCTCCCTTTAAAACCATATTGGTAAGCAGACAAAAAGTGTATGTCAGTTTTTACTACACTTTGCACATTTCTCTCTAGCTGCCCTTGCTGAATTCACCTTTAGCTTTTGACATGAGTTAGAAATCTTTTTTGGACATTATTAAAATCAACTGGTATTTGTGAATAGCTTATAGTATTGGCTAAGCATTTTAATGAGAAAAATAACTGACACAGTTTGAATATTAAACCATCTCAAACAAGTAAATGCAGACAGAGCTGTTTCATGGGATATTGTATGATGGCCATTATTTTCTGTGTCTGAGAAAAATAAGAAAACAGTACGGAAACTGAGAAGAAAGACAAGCATGTAGTTGGAATGAATAATGGGAAGGTCACTCTGAGAAACCTTTTGGCCTAGAAAAGGTGTTTGGAATAACAAACGGATGAATTCGTGCCTCCTGGTTTGATTTCTAGTAGGTTATGGGACTTTATACAGCTTTTCTGAGCTGATATGATCACATCCAAAAGCTAATTCCAATCCATATTTCTCATTTTCTTAACATTGCTGTAGTCCCCAGATTTTTCAAAGTGGGTAGGTAAAAGAAAGACACTGATTTTAGACCTAATATCAATATTTCGTCAAGTTGCAGTAGAAGATAAGCCTCATATGACATTAAAATAAGCAACACTGAAAGATGCTGGTATAAAATACTAAAATGTGAATCATGTGAGTTACTGGGGTTTTCCCAAATCCCTATTCCTTTTTCAAAGAACTCACATACCCTCAATGAGAGCTGACTGCAATGAGCATTTTTAGTATGTTGGCTTCAGTCTAGTACTTCATCTCTGATTTAGATATCATACCTTCTGTCCCAAAAGCCCTTCTCCAGGGGGGCCTCTTGGTCCTGGCATTCCTTGAATTCCATGTTCCCCCTGATGATAATCCAGGTAGTGATATTAATCCTTTCTGTTAATCATTCATCATACATTATTTTTAAATTTCAAAGAAAAAGTTTTTCAAACTGCAATTTAACAAGTGTCTTGAGGCACTTGAGGCACCAGCTTATTCAGTTAACTTACATTTCTCGAATGCTTTATAAGGATATATATTGAAAAACTCCATTACCATGACTAGTTCTAATTCTCCTGTTCCCCCTTTCTATCCTATTTTATTTGTTATCATTCCTCCTTTCTTATTTCTGTCTTGACTCTGTGTCATCTGGGAAAAATAGATATTGTACATAGATTCAGGATAGACACTCTTTCTCTACCATAGATGGTAGTTTATGTAACTACTTCACATGTCTGTTGTGGGCATGAGGCTTGAGGAAGAGGAAATGGCATTTTTAATTTTATAAGGCTATGTTTTATTGATAAAAGATGCCCCAGCTTCCTCATTCCTCAATACACGTCCTTGGCTTCTTGTTTACAGCAGTAGTGACGGAACATACTTTCTAGGTGTTCATGTTTCCTTCTCATTTTCTAGCCTGAGGCTCTTCTCATAAAAGAAAAAATGTGAAATCTCCTTAATGCTGTGCTGCTCAAACTGACCACTCAACCCAGGTTAAATATTGAAGACACTGAGTCCTTTTACCTTAATTCCTTGAATACCTTCACCAGGAGGTCCCAGAGCACCCGGTGGCCCTGGGCGCCCGATTGCTCCCTAGAGAGAAACCCTGCATATGTTAAATACAATATTTATAATAAAAATATACAATAAATTGTCACATCAGCAAGTAATTTCCTGTCCATCCTCTACCAAATTGATGCCTTTTATAAGTAGTGAGGATAAGATTGCTCTAGCTGACAAAGTCTCTTTTTACCCTTTATCAGATTATTAAAATTCAGTTTATACTTCAAAAAAGTCACTCAGGGCTTAATGTTCATTGAATATGAATAGCCTTGCTGATAAGAGATATACGTTGCACTGAAGGATGGATTGTATTGGTGGGACATTTGGGACTGAATTAAGATTTAAGAGAGGATTCTTATTGTTGTGTTATCTTTCATCTCATTTAAGCTTACACAGTAAGACCTATAGAGATACATATTAATGCAGCATTACAAATAAACTTGTTGCTAGTTGATAAGCTAGTTTTTAAAGAACTTTACAGAAAATATTTCAGTTCCATGTTATTCACAGGAAGTAATTAAAACCCACATAACACAATATTCATTTTATACCTATTCCAGTATCCCTGCATGAAATTCTCCATTTCTTCATTTGTAAGGATCCTGTGCACATGCCAGTCCTTGGGACTAACACTGGCTGAGGAAGTGCTTAACCACTGCTTACTTCTGGACCTAGCTTTCATGCAATATGAACTGAATCTCTGGGACCAATAAGTCACATTGTGCAGATAATACATTATTATGGTGAAAAATGTTTGCATTTCACCTTGTTCCGTTTGTTTATGTTTACATTCTAAAACAGTTCATTGTATTAATAGACTTCTAAAGCTGAGCTGTAGGAGTATAAGGGTTTTCAGTCTGGGAGGTTTCATAGTGAAAATTGCTTTTTATAGTTACAGTTATTTCCAGGCCTATGTCATGGTCCTTTTTCCAGGAATTAGTCATCATATTGTTTATTAGATCATTATTGGTTTACTTTTTACGGTAAAAAAGAGGAATTAATTCTAGAAGATAGGAGACATAATTGTTTAAATGGCTTACTTTTGATCCTGGCAGGCCTTCTCCTGGGGGACCTGGGAGACCAACTGGTCCTCTACTACCGGGGTCACCCTGAAAGTTGATACATTCAAAAATAAGTAGTGAATACCAAAGTTTAAATTATCTATAGATACCAGCATCTGTTGTACTTAAATGGGGCAAAGAGAGGAGAATTATTGAACAGCACAGTGCAAGTTTAAACAATGCTAACCCATGAATACTGTGGTCAGGACAAGAAAGTTATTTGGGATAAACAGTGGTCAAAACATCTTCAAGACATGTACAGTCAATTATACAATAGTTACATGGGAATTACAATTCCCATGTTATAAAATGAGCTCCATGTTCCCTAAACCAAAAATGAAAAAGGTTTTGCTTCCTGCCTGTCATTTGAATCGGACTATGTGTTCACATCGGCACTGTTCTAGCTTTTTCCTATCCGTGCCTTCAGATAGGAGTTTGAGGTGAGTGGAAAAAAAGATCTAAATGATTTTAAGAGACATTAAGTATATTTAAATAGCTGTAGTCAATCCTTTAATTGCCTGTATATATCCAATAATACTGAAGTCAGCATCAGGATGAGTTCTGAAATGAAACTTGAAGATCTTCTATGTGATCTACCTTTTATATACTGACAGATTAGTTAAAGCTGGATTAAAAAGGTATTCTGACTGTGACCTATGGGTAGAAATTACATCTGCATGAAGTGGAGTGCACACAAGCATTTACTTTTCTAGAAGTTAAAGCCTGTACCTTAGGTCCTGGTAGTCCAACTCCATCTGGGCCTTGCTCACCAGGAATCCCAGGAAGGCCTGGCAAGCCCTGAAATTATATGCACATACAGAATATTAATTTAATTTATGGCTATATTGACTACATGCTTTTGTTAACATTAATATGGTAGTATCTTGAATATATTGTCTTTTAGTGGTATCACTGTAGTCTACAATTGGTTAAATTCCACTCTAATAAGCCAGATTTGGTGCCATTGGCATTTGCATGTGTGTCGCGTGTCATGCAGGAGGCTTGCATGTGTTTGGAGACAAAGGAGTCTGATCTGTAGAGGCAGGTGCAGAAGCAATTCTTCATTAGATTGCAAAAAAATCTCAGGAAGTATTATAAATTGAATTCCAATTTTCATTTGACATTAATTGTTTTTTATTCCTCAGTGTGGCAATTGTGTGCCATTTACCATTGTCTTTAGCACAGATAAATGCTAGTGTGCCACCAAACTCCCTGTTCCTAGCCTGCAATCTTCCAGGGACTTTCTTACTGTACAGGCATGTAACTGTCAGGGCTGGTGGAGCACACTGTGGAGCAGACTAGACACATGAGGCTAGTGCTGCATACATGTGCAAGAAAGTGAGAGGAAGAAACCTTTTCTTTTTGTATCCTTTTTACAGGGATTCATCACATTTACCAGTAAAGACCTCTGTAAAGGGCTGTAAAGCAGCTCAGTTCTTTGCCACACTTTCAACAACCTGCTGAACAGAACTGAGGATGGTTTGCTCTTCTGGCTCTTTTGACAGTAATAGCTTTTTTAGTGGTTCTGGAATGTATGTGGACACAGCTGCTTAGCTGTACTATATTCTCCTGTTTGGGAATAAATTTTGTTTGGTTGGACAGAAGATAGTATCCCACTTCAAGACACTGAGAGAACTGATTAAAACATCAGTGATACTATAGCAAAAAATATTCCCCACTTGGAATATGTTACATTGTGTAATCAGGAGAAGTGGAGGACAAGGAAGATCTTGGACTCTTTCACTGGGACATTTCTTTTTCCTTCTATGCTGAAATGCATTTCCATAGTTAAGGAGCTTTTTTAGACTTCTAGAGCAGCAAATCCTTCCTAGCATGTCAGCCATGTAGGCAATCACTTTGGTGTAGCACCTATTTGTTCCCAATTCACATAAAAAAAAAAAGTCTATAAACTTACAGGTGGGCCAGGATAACCATCTCCTTTTGGCCCAAAGGGCCCGGGTGGTCCTGGAAGACCTCGGTCACCCTGGTGAAGGCAGGAAAAACAGATGAGGTGAATGCCAAAACCATTGCTAGCAGGAAATTTTCCACAAAAGTAAAACTTCTTTGGCAAATATACTGTACTTTGATTTTATCTATCTGCTAATGTATTTTACTATCTGAATGATTATTGTAGGTTATTAATCCTGGACTAAAACTGGGATATTTAATAGCACTGAGGATTTACAGGACCTTTCATTGCTAAGCCACTAATTTGAATCATTTTCAAGAGCTCTGTCTTGAACGACTTCAGTTGCATTTCCCATAATTTTATCATGCTTATTATTATTCCAGCTTTGGGAGAACAAGCCCAAGTTGACAGCCAGCCAAAAGTCTAGCATGGGAACTGAATTACTCAGTAGCTGCTTTATGTAATTCTTATAACTGAAGATAGATAAACTGCTGCAGAATATTGGGAAACCTCCATAGCTCTGAGCATGCTGTGTGTTTGTGTGGCGAGACAAAGGATGTAGGGCAGAGGACAACAATGGTTTGTGTGGCCAATTTTAAAACTGTTGTTTTCTATCACAAGATTCATGTCTGGTTTTGTTCCTCCAGATCTGTATCTTCCTATAATGCTGCAGAACCTCATTAAAGCTATTGAGGAGCTTCCTATTGGAGATGTACAATTAAGCTCCTTTCGTGGGTCCAGATAGCTGGAGTATCTCAGGAAGAAACTAAGGGAAACTAGGGAAACTAAGAGGACTTTAATCCTCCTAGCCATACTGGATGGTG
>JBCJKH010051790.1:35127-55291 GCA_039877255.1 Loriculus beryllinus
TAACCAGCGATTTCATTTTGACTGATGACTTGGTGAAGATGAAAATTATTGGAAGCTTTAGAGAAAAAAAAAATACTTTGAAGAGCTTAAAAGAAAAAGGCCTGGAAAAGACAAGCTTCCCTGCTCTTTAAATTGATTGGTTATTTATGGATTATTAACACTACACTTTCTTTCTTTGATTATCAAGTTGAGAGAAATGATTTATTTGTCAGGGTTATGAACAGATTGTCACTTACGCAAATCTACCAGTAGAAAATGGTGGCATTTGTAAGACCCCGAATAAATGTGTTGGACGAAAACTTCACACTTCAAAATGATACCCAGCATTAGAAAAATAACCACTTAATATTTTCTCACAAGGCAAAGCAAGTTAAGTTTATATGAATAAAGACTGGAGTAGCTGACTATCTAGCACTTACTGAAATTCTGCTTACTTGAATCTGTTGAAATCTGGACATCTTTTGTTGACCCCTGTGTTGACCCATCAACATCATCATCTTCGTCTGTGAAAACAGAAAGATTTTGAGAAAGGATTCTTGTTAATTTCAACTGGGGAGGCAAGATGGAAGTGTTTGTAATTTGAGAATGGTTTCCATCAAACAAAAGAATCCAGTCAGAAAATCATACTTTTTTCTTCTATTTTCTGGTAAGAATCCATACTATAAAAACAACATTAAAAAACCAAACCCATACTGGCATTGAATTACAGTGAAGGCACACCTGAAGTCCTTCTACTATTAGTTTTAACATTGCAGCTACTCCATTACATCCCTTTCTCAAGCTGTGACGTCTGCCTATGACCAAAGCATATACGGTTTCCATTAAGTTTTAAAACACAGATCAGTCCAAGAATTGCAGTAACAGCCTTCCAATCAGAATTACGCAGTTTAAATAAATATATATAATTTTGGTAATTGAAAAACTTGGTTGTCAGATTTGCTGACACCCAAATAAAAAGAAATTACTGCACTCAGAAGAGGACTTTGACAGCAGTTCATTACTCTTACGAAAAACTAGGAGCTAACATGTCAGATAATAACACATAAAATACCTAGAAAAGATTAAAATAAAAGCTACTAACATTTACATTTGCTTCTGTGAAGATAACATCCTGACTGCATTCTCATTCCTGACACTCGGGTCCACACAGTAATACTGGTACAAATCCAAACAGGGTAAATTTTTCTTCTCCAAGGGTAGCAGTAGCTTGTAACATAAGCCAACCCAGTGTGACGATCAAATACTCATCAGAACTCCCTGTCACTCCTGACTGGGATGCAAACAAAGCTCTCGGAAGATGGAAGCCTGGCAACAGTTTTATAAAAACTATGCCTTGCAATTGAGGGAGAAAGCAGGGAATCAAAGCAGAAAACAAGATAAAAAATAAAATAAAATCAGTAAAGGCAGATCTTCAGAGCAAAAGAGGTACTACAGAAATCAGAATCCTGATGCAGCAAAACCTTCCAAGCAGCAGAAATCACAGCATGTCAAGAAGGGCACTTAGCATGAGTCCTAAACTGGAGACTAGGTAACTTACTGAATGTTTGGGTAATGCTTCAACTGACCACAGCGAATACTAACAACAATGTTTGAGTTGGTGATTTTAAAATACAAAAGATAGGTTGCAATACTTCCTTGTTACAGTCGACAAACAGGTTAAGCTTCAGGTTGGACAACAATTTAGATAATACCATCTTTAAAGACACTGAAATAAATGGAAGCTGAATGTCTTCTGGAATTTCACTTCAGACAAAAAGAAAATTAAAAAAAGAATACGTAAATACAACAATAAGAAATTAAAGATTTTTTGATTGCTCCTAACCTTTTCTAAGTTCAGATGGGAAGAAGCTGACATCTTTTTTTTATCACTCTTTCTCCCCCAGTCGGGATAGTAGGGAAATGTACACTGGTTTTGAAAAGCCACTCTCATCACAGAGCTATCTACCGAATGTTGGTGGTGAAGATTAGCACTTACTTAGTGGCAAAAGCTAATCTGGACAAACACTCTCCAATAGGTCAATGATGATATATGTTCATTGTCTGTCTACGACAAGTCATCTGCAACTTCCCAATCATCAGCTTTAGGAAGAGCTGTGCTGCAGCAGCTAACTCATTCAGATGACAGCCAAGATTTCTTTCAATAATCTTAAGAGCAATGTCCTTCACCAGCTGTGGCAATAGGAGATGTCCCTGCTAGAGTATGAGAACTGCTGAAGGACCATGCCTGCAGGACACAGCAAAACCAAGTTCATCCAGACTATTTATTTCTGGTATTTCTTACGTTGGAAGCATTACGAACTCCCAGACTTTCACGTACATGCTGTACTTTACCTTCCCCCACCAACAAGCAAATTCATTAAAAAGAAAAATAACTTGCTGTAAAAAACAATCCTCAAAACCCAATGTAATGCCTCCTCTCCCCCTTTGCAATTTCACAGGTCACTTCAGTGTATCCAGATTATATAGACTCAGGGTCAAGCAGTTTATGCAGTAGCAGAACTCCCACTGTAGCTTTTGCATATGAGAACGCATGGCTCCTGCGAGGGACCATCAAAACCAAACCTGAATGTTCCAAGTAGAAAGCTCAAGAGCAACCTGCCAGTTTGAGAAAAGCGCAGCTGCAAATATTCAATTCCCACAACCTATATTTTGCCTACTTTTTATTTGCTTTCCTATTGTATTCAAGCACCAAAAGAAAGGCTTTACAAGAAGTTAATAATCAAACTATGGATCAGAAAATATTTCAGTGGCTTAAAAACAATTCTCACTCTTGAATAGCTGCTAAACAAACATACACTCTAGATGGCAGCAGAACGTTACCCTGCTAAACACACGACTACCTTTCAGCATACAAATCTTAAAAGGGCAGATGCTTAATCAAAGAGGCAAATAAAAGTATCTGTACACATGATACGCCAAATAAAAACAAACATGCATATCAACAAGTGTTTGTAAGCGATGATAACGCTAATAACATAAATGCTTGGATATTAGGTTTTCACTTACACCACACTCTACTGTTTAAAGAACAGTTTTCAAATTGCCCTGCATCAGCAAGCAGAAGTTTCAGCATTTTGCACACACTCGGCATTTAAAATCCCCTGTCCTAGAAATACCACAAAGTGACAGTATTGCCACAAAAGCCACCAGAATCTGAAGAACATCATTTGTTTGGTTTGTTTCCTAAACAACACAAATCATAATAGAGAAGTACATCAGTACAAGGGGAATAAAACATTTCATTTTGCTTTCATTTTGCTGCTAAGCAACCTTTCTTCAACAGGCTGCTTAGCAGGCTGTATTTTAAAATATAGTCCCTAAAACCCAGCTGATTTTGTTTTCATTTGGTAAGATCTTTTCCAAAATATGTAATAAATAATAAACAAAGACATACTGGGTTGATTTTCAAGCATTCTGCATATCATTCTAGCATATGACAACTGCAGACAGACATTTTGCAAACACACTTCAGTTCTCATGGCCTGGTAGCTGGTCGTTTGTACAACCAGCCCTTCTTGGAATCCTTAACCTTTCCATGTGGATGCAGTGTGAATCCAAAGTGTCATTCTGCTTTTTCCAGAGCTGGCATGGAGAGAAGGAGGTACAGAAGCAGACACAAGTTTTCCCGTTCTCTTTACTTAAGAACTGAGTGTCATGCATACGTCTTGCTATCACAGCCCCCCTGTCCTCAGCAGTCCTACAGAGGAACGGTCAGAGACTGCTGTCCAGGCAGTACTTGCTGCGCAGCCCTGGAGACGTGGGCTCCACAGCTACCTGCAAGGCAGGCTCCCTTCTATAGGGATAAGAGATGTTTGTCCTGGCCTCACAGACACAGGCAGAACAGCTCACAGGCTACTCAGGGACTGACAAGTCAGTCCAGCCCCACTAAGGCTTCATGGTCAGCTCCCTGCAAGCTCTCCCCAGGAAAGCATAACACATAGCAAAAGGGCAACTCAGTGGCAAGAATGAACCTGCCAGAAGTGAGTATCTCATAGAAGTCCCTAACACAGCCGTATCTGCAAGGTTTCTCATCTTCTACTAGTTTAGGGCAGGAATTCTAGTGCCCACAGACACTGAGAAGACAGGGGGTTCTTACCTTGATGTTCATAAGCAGAAGGCTCTGTGGATATCGAGGATGCTGCCCTGAGCTTGCTGGCAGCTTCACTGTCCCTGTGCTGGATCCTCTGTGAGGAAAGGAGGGAGAAGTTGGGCTCCAAGCTCCTGTGAGAATCGGTATCATGTGTCAGGAGGGGCCAGCAGACAGAGGCACAGAGAAAGGGGAAGAACAGCAGGCCTGGCTCCCCCTTCTCAACTCCCACCCACCTCTCTCTTCTTCCCCAGGCTATGCACATGCATCCTAGATTTTGTCCCCCACAGCCATTTCAACACAGAAATCCTCATCCGTACTTGCATATGTATGCAAGAGGACTGTTCTCACCCCAACAGATTTCCCTACACACCAGCCCAGTTGTGGTCACTCTTTTCTTTGATCACTACCACACATCTTTCACTCCTATACTTGTGCGCATCTGTCATGCTTTAGCATGGCAGCTTTTGGTACTAGGCATCATGCTTTTAATGTCATCATAGCAGTCCATGTCTGGAGGATCTCTTTTAGACCTAAAGACAGATTCCTGCTACTGCTAGAGTAGAAAGGTATTTACTGTCCCATGGACTGGGCCAACTGAAATGTCAGTTGCTGGTGAGATTGCCCACCCTGAGGATGTCAAAAAACAACTGAGTAGTCTGAAAGCTATACAGTTTCTCTAGACTTGTCTGTCACACCAATTCTTTCAAAGCCTGAAAAAGCTAGAGAACAAGGACTGGCACTTAGTATGCTGCCTTCAACATTTAAGCTAGGTGGCTATGGATCCAGAAGGCTATGTCTTTTACCAGCATTTGCTACTCGTCACCTAATTCTTCAAATATCCTTGGACAGCTTTTGCATTACAGATGAACATACTAAACAAGTTGCTCTTCTTCACAAAAACACATACCTACATATTTTTTTTTGTCTGTTTTGTTTACTTGGACCCATCATTTTCCACCTACATGCACACTAAGAAGCCCCAATGTTAACTGCTGTCTGCCTTTCCATCTTAAGCGTCCACCTGCCCAGCCCACTTAGGACAGTCACAGCCAAGGAGGCAGAGGTGACTGTGAGGAAAGGATACAGCTTTGGCTCCAAATTAAATAGGTGAGAGGGACTAGTAGGACAATGCAGCTGGATGCTGAAGCCATTTGTTATGGTTCTAACCCTGTTTTCTATTTTCCATCTTTGCTCGTTATAATTAGTGCTAAATTGGTGAACTGGGATGGCTGAAGTGCAAATCTGCATACTGTATGGCTGATCATCCTTACCTAAGGTGAAACTAGCTCAGATACATCTAGTTATGCTACAGTTACAGATAAGAAAGAATCTTATTTCAAGGCTGGGAAGAATAGATGCTTATTTCTCTTCAGCAACTTTTATTTTTCTATGCTTACACTGGCATATTTAGATTTTTATTATGGCAAGGAATGAAAAGGCATATTTTTTTGCCCTTTAGGAAATATGAACAAGTCAATGTTTAACTGAAATAGATATAATAAATGTCACATAGCCCTTAAATCATACTGAGAAAAAATCTAATTCTAGCAAGAAAAAGCATGTTGACTATGGTTGGGATTATATGCCTTCCATAAGCAAAACATTGTCATTCTTTCATTTTTACTGCTAATTCCTACCTTAAAACATAGCTGGCAAGAATTCCCTAATTAGAAACTATTCTGCTTGTATGTTTAGCAGCAAGTTCTTGGCTTCAGGGTATTTTCTTTTATTAGTGAATGATGTTTACCCTCAGGACAATTTTTAGGGTTTTCTTTTCCAGGTGCAATTTGAAAAGCTTAGTGGGGCCTCCACATTTTTATACCTGTTTTGTGGGATGCATGGTATTATTCTGTCCAGAATTCCAGGTATGTGACATACCATACAGTGCACTTCTAGACCTGCAATCTTCTGAAGTTGTGATGTTCTCAGTACCTGCACTGTTCTTATGGTGACAGTTTATCAAAACATACATGATACCAATGTAAAATATAAATGCATTGATGCATCTAATATAACTCCTAAAGGTAAAAATTAACAGCAAGCTTTCCTGCCTCATTTACTACAAACTTTAGCAACTGCTTATTTAACATTCTAATGGCACTACACTCTATGCATTTTTAAAATAGAGTGTCTTGAAAACTATGATTAGGAACAATCACCCTATCATTTAAATGTTATAAAGTTATTGCTAGAATTCTTTTTTGTTTTTTTTAAGGAAAAAAAGTTCCATATTTTGTCTATAAGGAACCTAGACATCAGATGCTTCAGCACAGAATTCCATTTCTATTCACCTGATACTTAAACATATCTCAGATGTCTCTGGGAGATGACTCTACAGACTTGTGTATTTAGTTGACCAAGTTCATCCCAGGTTCCCAAGGTCACATATGCTTCCAGCATGACACCAGTTGGCAGTAAGATTGGTAATCTTTGCAGGAGTTAAATACTGAAATACTGAAATGAATATAAAGGCTATGTTATAATTGCATCAACAGAAACTGAGATCACAAATATTACCGCATATCCAGATCTTAAGATTTTTTGCATCACTGTTTGAAATCCAAGGGTTCTTAGCTATCTGATCTCAGCATTTCAATCTGAAAAATGAGGCCTAACATCTTTTTCAAAGAATAAAGGGGGCATATGACGACTATTTAAAACAGTGGCTAAACAGACTATACTCAACCAAAGGGAATGTCATATCATTTTAGAACCGTGACTAGAGATATCATGTAGAAAGATACACTCTTTCTGTGACTGACTTTGTTTAAGCGCTGTTAAGAAGGGAAACCAAAGTAATATTACACCCTTTTGTCACTGCTGTTATCATTGCATATGTAGTGACAGCTTCAGAGCTGCAGGATGTTGCAAGGCCACTTTGAAGGGACAATGAAGGCAGATTTAGGATTTACAGATGCCAGTTGCCACAGTGTAGCGTGACCTCTCTTGTCAGCAACAGCCCTAACTATCACTTCCCAATGGGCAGAAGTAGCAGCAAGCCTGACAGTTCCAAACATCTTTCCTGGTACTCTCTTCTTCATCTGTACATTCCCTCTCTAGGTGCCTCTTACAGCCTGGTCTGGCTCAACTGTGACCAATTCATCCACTGTTTTAGCAAAATTCAGTACATTACCAAGAAGCCTTGAGTAATTTCTGATAAAATGGATTAACAATGTCTTCTAGCATGATACCATGTCACTAGAATGTGACAGAGCCCTGACTAGTCCTTCTTCAGCTGTCAAACAAGCCTGTGACAGGACTGGAGATGGAGTAATCATGAACCAGCATAGCTGGCAAACTATCATCTGAATATTTCTATATGCTAAAAGAATACTCAACAACCAGGGAGCCTGTTTTTTGGAGTAGTAAGAAGCAGACAGAATATGCTTCTGATTTTCCTTTGCTCTGATGGTAATTTTTTTTGTCACAGAGAGCTTGACATGGTGCTTCTGAAATGTGTTTCCAGTTTTTTGCCACCTCAGTGTGAATAATGCACATATCTTGTCTGCTGTGAACTGTTAAAAATAACGCACATTTCACACAATCTTCTTCTAGTGTTTCATGGCCTCAAGATAGTCTTGACCATTTAACCTGACTGCATCATGTTGTAATGGTATTTCAAGACTTTTTATTTCATTATACTACACGTCAGTACATGACCAAAGTGCCCAGAAGAAACAAAAACCTACCTGACTTGAACTTGTAAAATAATGAAAGCACACTATTTACAGTATTTTGAATCCTGATATTAAAGAGCAATGTTATAAAGAATGGGGTTCACAGTCCTGTAAGTTATATCACACATATGAATTTTAGGAAAAACAGTTCAAAAGTTCAAAGTAATCGAACTGGAAAACTTAAAAAAGTCAAAGCTTCACTGATGACTGTAATTGAAGAACGATAAAGTAGAAAACTGTACTTTACCTTTTGACTGCAAAATGCGTTCTAGTGGATTTGACAGTTCAGGATTCAGGTTGAACAGTCAGCTTAGTATGTAAGTCTTTAGAAATTGACTCTTTTAACGGTTTAACGGTTACTGCCGCAGTTTTAAAACGTTTTTAATGTGGACTTATGTTCTGTGACAATACCCGATTGTTGTATATGAAAATGATCTCTTAACAGCACAGCCTTATAGAAACCTATGATGAAATCTTGGTGTATTCAAAGGTAGTGATATAACTATTCATTCCAGAAAGGACAGGATTTTGTCTTTGCTTTTTGGTACAAATCTTCAGCATGTAGTCTGTAAGAGCTGATAAAAGCAAATCAGCTTTATTGTGCAATGGAAAACGTAAGCACAGTCCTTAATGGCAAAGATTTTAATTATTCTTTGGGACTGGAGTAGTAAACACTGCCTTCTCTTTTGCAGCTGGTATGTATCTGGCTCTCCATTTCCCCTGTTTTTAATACTGCTCTTCTGCAACATTTTTCCAGACATGCAGTGAGAAAACTTAAACCCTAACAAGGCACAGAAGGGAGAAGGCTGACTTCAGTACTAGCCCATTTTGTCTATATACAATACTGCCAAAAGCTCACTCTGAGCATTTTGGTGGTAAGTAAATACTCATAATCTGTCTGTGTGTGATATCACTATATTCACTTTCAGTTTGTTTTGAAAATATCTACTTACTTCTATTTTTATTCTAATAGTTCTCCTTTTATTTATAGTTTCCCTCACGAGGAGATATTTTCCACCTTATAGCCAAATAATGTAAACACATCTATACACGAATAACAATTATTTTCAAGAGTATTTGTAGCATTCTGCCTAACAAGGGAACGAAAGCATATAAATGAAAGGGCATAGATATACTTTTAACATACTAAATATTTGACTGAACACTTGATAATACTGAACATTTAACTAGATCATGAATACTCTTAAAATGAAACCTAAACCAAATCTAAAAATTTTATTTGCTACATTGGTGCCAATGTAAATGTACTTAGACAAGTAATTCTTTTGAATTTACTGTATCTCAGTTACTTCCTATTGTAAGGTGTACTTTGCACAGCCATTTTCATCCACCTGCCTGATTTTCAACAGCATGATAACTTAATTAGCAATACAAAACTCTCTTACACTATTTCTTTTTCAATACAAGAATTATGTTTTACAGGAGTGGAAGCTCACATATTTTGATGGAGTTGCAGTAAAAAGCACATGCCTTAATCTCACCCAGAACATTTAGAGAAGATATTGTCTGATAACTGGAAGAGGAATTACTCTGCTGGAAATATATTTGGCAAGTTAAAGCATTTTGCTGTATGTAGTACACAGTATTTTGCAAATTAAAATGATATTAGATAGATAAAGTTGAGTTCCATACAGTTCTGAAGTTGTAATCCTTTTAGTATTGGGAATAAGATTTTGTCTTTCTAACAGGCAATTATTTATAGTGTTATAAAACCACAAACATTTACCTTGCAGCCATTGTTGTCAGTTGTCCTGGGTTCACCTGTAACCTGTAATTCACCTGTAATTTTTCTCCTAGTAGCTGATGCATTGCTCTGTTTTGGCTTTAGTCTGAGAACAATGCTGATAACACATGAATGTTTTCAGTTGTTGCTAAGTAGCACTTATCCCTACCAAGGACTTTTCAGTCTCATGCTCTGCCAGTGAGGAGGAACACAAGAAGTGAGGAGGGAGCAGAGACAGGACACCAGACCCAAACTAGTCAAAGGGGTATTCCATACCACAGTTACTCAGAAGGCTCAGATTGCTGCTCAGGCCAGGCTGGGTATCAGTCAGTGGGTGATGAGCGAATGGCTGTGTGGTACTAAGTTACCAGTTGGACTTAAACCATGACATCAGTGTAATGCTAAGCTTGCATAAATGCCAGAATTTGTATCTTTTGATCTGCAGATTGTATAAAGTGCTCACAAAAGTATGCATTAGACTCTGAGCTCATAGTAGTATTGGGCTAGTAAATGAACACTCAGAGCCCTTAATACACTGATAAGCTTTAACTCTCCTGACCAGCCTCCCCTGCTGTCCTTACCCAAGTCCCTGCCCATGGGTCTGAGACTCCATTTCAGCTCAGCCTGAGGCCATCAGTCTTAGCTCTAGTGGTGCTGTGGGATGTTGGTCACTGGTTCTGCCACAGCCCTGCCTGGACATGCTGACCTGTGGTTGATACCCTGTCATGTCTCCATAGAGGTGCCTGATGCCCTGGGCTGGGAGCAGTAGGCACTGGCTGTGAGGCCCTGCTCTGTTGTCCTGCTGGGATGCCCTTGTGTCTCCCATCTGGGGGATGCAGCTGCCACTGCTGCTCCTGACAGAGCTGGTGCCATTATTTACAGCTTGGCAAGAAGGCTGGTGGCATCTGAATGCCAGTGGGTGTCCATATCAAACCCATCAGTGCTCCCTGTGTGAAACATCAGCCCTGTTGCACACCATTTGTTTGTAGCTGGAGCTATGGTAGGTTTTCATTCTCATAAACTAGTGAAACTACCTCATTCAGAAGTTTTAAAAACCATGAGTTTGTTTAAACATGTTTGTAATTGAAAACTTGTAGAATGTAAACAGCATAGAATTGCTTCTGTTACGAGCAACGCTGATCTGTTCATCCATTCTATATGGTGTTCAAAATGGCTTTTTACTTTAGGTGTGCCTGTAGCGTGCTCCATAAATATGTTTTTACATGTAGGTACACATTAGTGCAGAAGGAGTCTGTATTTTAGCTTGACAAGTCGAGAGCTTAATAAAACGCAATTGAGTGGTATTGCAAGATACAACAGACAGCAGCAGGCAGCATTTAATCCTGTCTATTAACTATTTTGAGCACTGAGCCAGCTGGATCTTGCTTTTTAGCCTTAAAACTTAAGCTCAGAACCTGATTTTGTGTCTGACTTAAGAGGACTCTAGTGAAGGCATTACAGAAGATGGTTGAGAAGGTGGGTTACAATCTGTGGTGACAAACCGAACCTTGCTAAAAGTTAAACTGCCTTCGGTATCGTGAGGAAAACGAGCAGGCGCCACAGCCTTCAAGGCTCGCCCTGCAGGCCCTTAGCGCCGGCCCGGGGGGGGCCCACGATAGCGCCGCGCAGGGGCGATCCTGCAGCAGCGCATGCCGGGAGGCGTCCAGGCCTGAGGGGAGGGCGCTGGTCATTGCGGGCGGTTCTGTGGGGGGAACAAGAGGAGGCTTTAAAAGCGAAATCTAATGGGTTTGTTGGTGAGCTGGAATTCCTGCAGTACTTCTGCATGCAACTCCTCTTCTGAGAGCAGCCAGCTTGGCTCTTCTCAGCACAAAATCATAAATTTAGGAGGCAAAAGGCATTTTAACCCGAGAGGAATGTTTTCACAGGAGTGGAGACGGTAGATATTGCTAGAGACAAAATGGCTGGTGGCTTTCTGCAGTAGAGACTTAGTTCCTGCTAGAGTCGATTTACTGAATTGCTTAAGTATCTGATAATAGCCATACAATACTCTGTAGGAGTGAAGGAATACATTCTGACGGGTGAAGCTGAGGGAATGTGTTTTGAAATGCTTATTCATTAATAAAAGTGAAATGCTTATTCATTAACACATTCAGTGCTAGTATAACAAGGATTTCTACAGAGAAGGAAAGCATTGGTTTCTTTAGGTAAGCACAGGTTTATTGAAGAACACTAATAATTCTCTGTAAACATTTTCCTGTTGAAGTACATTCTTCTGTAATCCTTTGTATCTAGCCTACCAAAAATCCAAGTAGACCTTTTTTCTGGCTCTGGTGATTGCTGTAGAAACTGAGCTATTAATGATGATGGAATTTGTTTCAATGATTTTTTTGTTTCAGTAATTTTATTTATTTATTTTTTTTTTAATTTAGATTGGTTAGGTTTGCAGCTATCCATGCTGAAGGTCCTGAATTCAAAGAATTGTGTTAAGGTAGTTATGGACTTGTTAACTCTGTGTGCCAGAGAAGGAAAAAACTGGTAAGGCTCTGAGGTATTCTCTTTATCTATGCATAAAACCGTATGATTGTTAGTATAAATGTTAATGGTATTTAAGATGGGAGGGCATGTCTTTACAAGTTCTTAAGTCAAATGTTAAATAACTTATGCAAGTAAAACTTGAAGAAGTTTTGCCTACACCTTTTTCATTGTTACAAATACAAGATACCAAGAAGTCTGAAGGTTAGCATGACTTTATATACTTTAATTGCCACATGAACCTTATTATTGCCAACTGTAGTCAGAATATGTACTTCAAGGCCATACTTCATAGTGAAATTTGTCTGCTTTACCTCTGAAGTGTAGACATTTTGAAGTGTAGACATGGAAAAAAAAATTGGAAGTAATTTTTGCAAGTAATTCAAGTGCTTTCTCAAATGCTCTTTGTGCAAATGATAGGAGTATCACTCTTAAAGGAGTGTTTTCTCCCTCAGTTCAGTCTATGGAGTCCTTGTTGGATACCAAAAGAGGACAGGAAGATGTTCCCTGTTTCCAGAGCTATGCAGAGATTAATTAATACCACAGCAGTAACAAGGTGCCTTGAAAATATCAATGGCTTTTGTACTTATAGACGTTGAGGGTATTTGGCTACTGAATAAAAATAGTCTAGTGTTTCAAAATTATTTAAGTTATTTTTACATATAATTGCTGATTGAATATGGGATAGTGATAAAGCATTTCAGCTGTGTATATTACTCAAGAACAGGGAGGACAAAAGGATAGTTTTGTGTCCTTGCACTTTCCCAGGTATATGTACTTGCATCATATCTCTTCTAGGTTATCAGCCACTGCCAGCTACAGACATGGACCCAATGCAGGAAAGAATAACTGCTACACAGAAAGGATCTTTACACCTTTACTGGTATTAGTAGCAAGCTTCTAGCAACCCAGTTTACACATAGTAAAAGTAAATGTAACATTTTGCACCAGATATACATGGTACAGATACTATATTTTATACTCCAGTGTTATGTGACTGCTAGTGGTTTTTAAATCCACATACTGTTATCCTATACCTTTTAAAGAGCAATAGAAAAAAAAAATTAACCAAAAACTACTGGTACTCTGAATGGCTTGTTTTAAAGTGGTTTGTGTTTAAGCAGGTGATCTAATTGACCCCCTTGCAGATATTTGGATGTATAGAGGCCACCACAGTACCGCTGTCCTGTGCTGTTTCTGAACTGGATATTTTTTCAGCAATAGCTCTTCTGGATTGTTCACTGGAAATGATGCACATAATCCTGTAGACTCTTGAGTACTATGGTGGGGTTTGCACTCTAAAGAAAATTTTCCTGGTAACTTGTTTGTGCCTCTGCTGCTTTCTCCTGTTGCTATTCATATGGGAAGCTGACATACTTCAGATTAAGCAAGTGACACTTCATAACTGGCATCGTGCAGTATTCACATTCCATTTAAAATGATTTTGAGAGAGGATTTATTTGCATAATCTCCTCCAAATAGGATTGCAAATAATTTCAAGATATTATTACTATTTTTTTTAAACTGATATACTGTCTAAGGAAAACTAACTGCAGCTCATACTCAAAATTCAGAGACTTGTCTCAGACTTTTCAGGGTATTGAAGTTTTTACTGGTTACAAGAAATCTACTATCTCTGAAAGAAGGGATTCTCGGGTGTTTTAGCTGGTAAAATAGTAACACCAATCCAGCAAAGTTGTATTTTAAGAGATAAAACACAACTTTGCTGTATTGATGATATTTTCCTACCTTTTAGTGGAGACCCTCATTCTATTAATCTGGTATGTACTGCCTTAAGGCCTGTATGCATTTGCTAAACTGCTGATAGTGAAATAATAAGCATTTGTCATGATAGCCTAATGATATTTGCATCATTCTGCCAAATTGAAGGGTCATGCTGCTGAGCATTTACCAAAGATGGGGCAAATAATAAAGAAGAAGCTTGTTGCTAGTATTGCAAAACTCTTCCATACCATCTTTGGATAAGCTGAAAACTTAACTCTACGTAGTTATGTCTGTCAAGGCACAATGCATGGACAAAATTGTAACAGCTTGTATCTTTGATGGAGGATAAAATAAGCCTTTTTATTTTGAAGTATCTCACAAACTTATATGACTTACCTGTCTCTCAGATTTAATGGTACTCCCCCAGTCAAAATGGACTTGTGTGAGTGGTTTATCCCAGCTGGCAACTGAACCCCATACATCCAGTGACTGTCTTGCCACCCTGGTGAGATTAGGGAGAGAATTGGAAGAGTAAAAGTGAGATAAAGACAGTTTAATAGGTAAAGCAAAAGCTGTTTGCACAAGCAGAGCAAAACAAGGGATTCATTCACTGTTTCCCATGGTCAGGCAGGTGTTTAGCCATCCCTAGGAAAGCAGGGCTCCATCATGCATAATGGTTACTTGGGAAGACAAATGCCATCATTGAGTGTGCCCGCCTTCCTTCTTCCTCTTACAGCTTTATATGCTGAGCATGATGCCATATGGTATGAAATTTCCCTTGGGCCAGTTCAACTCAGCTGTCCTGGCTGTGTCCCCTCCCAGCTTCTTGTGCACCCCCAGCCTGCTTGCTGGTGGCATAGGGTGAGAGGCAGAGAAGACCTGGACTCTGTAAGCAGTGCTCAGCAGTGACAAAAACTTCTTGGTGTTACCAACACTGTTTTCAGCACAAATCCAAGGTATAGCCACATAGTAGCTACTATGAGGAAAATTAGATCTACCCCTGCGAAAAGCAACATAGATGTCTATATGGTATCAATGGTTTTGAGTAAAACAAGTGAGCTATAGAAAGTAAACTCATATTTTTCCATCTATGATAATTTTAAATGTGTTGTATATTCTACCTCCACGAGAAAACTGCTGCCGTTTGTGTTAGTTTGAAGTTCAATGGCTAGAACCTGTATATTAATGTTGCATCAAGTGAAATCAGTCACTAATTAATCAGTAATGCTGGAATCTAATACCATGCTTGCAGTTTGTAGTCCTTGTAAATAGGATTATGTAGATGTACAGAAAATAGATGCCCATTTCTGAAGTAGTTAAACTATCACAGTGCTTTAATATCAAAACTTCTTTCTACTCTCCTGGTATCATCATCTATTATTAACCATAATGATTAGAGAGGTGCAACTAGATTCTATACATTTTTTTAAAGCCTGTGGTATTCTAAACTTGTTAAATGCATTTGCATAGTTGCTACAAAACGTGACTTGTTAGATGCTCTTAAGGAAACAAGTAAGTTTATATGTAGTGTGAGTTTTGATCTGATTTATTTTTATACTATGTATGCTATAGAAAAACTGAGGCTTCTCAAGTGGTTTTTAGAACTGAAGGCTGAAAGCCTGGAGTAGAATCTTCGCTGTGGAATCTTGATTCTTAAAAATCAGGTAAGTGGACCAAAACCAGTTAAAAGATACGGCCACTGGGTGTCAGTCTTGACTCAAGAATGAACGTTTTGGAAGCGTTGCTGACTGCAGAGCTTTGCTTTTGACATGACTGGTAAAGCTATTTAGTATCAGTGCTTTCACTAAAACACTTCCTTTTTAAAAAATTTTGGAAATTTTTGTCATGTAACAGTGACACTGCTATGAATATAGCCCCTTCACTTCAAAAAGAGACCAAAACATGTAATGTGGTGGTTATATAGTTGTGGTTTTTCTGTAGAATGACCTGTTCGGGCATTATACTTTACCTATCGATTGCATAGATGTAGAATGGAATAGCTGATCTTTCCTCCTGCCTGAGCTGTGGAATGTTGTCATAAATAACTGCTGAGAAAGCACGGGCCTGTAATGGAGCATTGGCTACCAGAGGTGTCCTTGAAGTAGAGGAAAAAGGGTGATGGGAGTGCTAGAGGTAGTGTTTAAGATCTTTTGTATGAATAGCATTGCCTGCTGGAATGCCTGAAGTACAGGCTTTGTTAGTTAACCTAGCCTGCATAGTGTATTACTGCCCTTTGCATGCACTTTTCCTTTGTATGAGAACTTAGTCCATTTTAGAGTTAACCTCATGTGACAGACCTTCAGCCTTCTCTTGTGAAAACCACTTGAAAAGCTTCAGTTGTTCTGCAGTGCAGAAAATAAAGGTTTTTCAAAAATAACATTTCTACACTCTCTTCCAAAGGTATTCTTAATTGAGCTTTGGATATTGCATATAACAATAAATATCTAAGGCTGTATTACGTCTCCTTACATTGCTCATATCTGTACCTGACAGATAGGGAGATAAAAAATTTACTTAGACTTGGGGAACATCCAGTAATAGTAAATCAGTTTTTTCAAGCTCTGTTTGGGAATGGGGCTCAGACTGTTAGTGATTCAGTTAAAATGAAAATGCTGATTCAAAATATTCTGTAATGTCTTCAGGGTTAAAATTTTGTTTTGAATTGTCTCAGAGAATGAAGACTTTCAGAAAGGTATAATCAAGTTCAAGGGAATGCATAAAGGTATAATACTACTTAAATTAATTTCAGAATCTTTCTAAGATGAGCGTATTACAAGCTCAGCTTTCCTGTCTTTTTTGGAGATCCAAAGGTAGCCTGCCAGTCTGTTCTTTCCCCCACTGCTTTTAATTACATGCATTTACTGCTTATGTTCTCAGGAAGTTTTTTCCCCTGACTAAACTGCTTTTCAAGAGTGAGACGGTAGTACTGACAAAGCTAACATAACTGGGAAGAAATGTTCCTCATAGTTAAAGTTAAGAAACTTTATTTCCATTTGAGTTAAGAAACTCGATTTCTTGCATTCTTGAGACTTTATATTAAATTGAGATAACTTGTAGTTATCTCAATTTAATATCAAAAGCTGAATATTAGAATGTTGAAGTACCTTATCTGAGAAGGTTTCTGAAGCATCTGCATTGTGTCTTCTGTGTTCTAACTATCCAGGTTTTTTGTGGCTTGTCAGCTGCAGGTTCATATCTTACAAATTAGTGGATTTTTTTTGTGGGGCATCTTTGATAGCTTCACATTGGTTTCGAGAGATAAGAGGTGCTGGGGGCACTGTTGGACAGAGCTGCAAAAATATGTTTCAGAACTCGCTTCCATGAATTATATAGAGGTTGTTGAGTTCTGGGATGATGCTTCTAAGCTGTAATTGGGAATTGGGAGAAGATGGATGATGCAGGTTAAGTTAAAGGAAACAGTGTTATTTTTTTATTGCATGGTCACGAAGCCTGACCTAGGCATTGCAACAACCACTTATACCTGCAGTGCCTGTTGCTTGTAGTACTTCTAGGTGCAAAGCAGTGGATCTTAGACATTCTTGAATTCTTGTCTTGAGAGCCTCTTAAGAACTCTGGTTTGGAGTGAAATATATATATACTTTAAATATATAAAATTCTAGTGGAAAGATTTTAAAATAATAATAATAAAAAAGTGAAGTATCCTAAACTAGAAGTGCTTGCTCCTGGTTTTGATCATTGTATAATATAAAGCATGCTGTGGTAAAATTAAGACGGTTACTCTGCCAAAGCAAGCAGGAGGAATTTGCAGAGTTTACAAGGATTTTGATGTAAGATCGGGTAGTGTGTTTCTTAAGTGAAGTCTACACTGTGTTAGGTATTTGGTCCGTCTCAGACCTTTTGGCAATGGTTACTATCAAGAGGAAGATAAAGTCAAAAAGGAAGAAGTCCTCCATCAAAGAATGAGATGTTGAGTGTACTGAATGCATTACTATTGTATTTGCTTTTAGAAGTCATTCATGCCATAGGCTTTCCTGAGTAGACCCTTGTAGTCAATGTCTGTTTTCCAGGTCTGTTAAATGTCACCTCAGAGATCAGGAAAAATTTCTCCTCCTCCCCTTAAACCCTTTTAGCCGGAGGCAGCTGAAGTAAAGATCACTTCAAAGGCCAAGCGTGGCATTTATTTTTTTTTCACTTAACATTGCAGTGGCAGTAGATGGTGGCTCTAATATTATTGTCACAGTCAAATATTATGACTATGTCTGGTTCTCTTCATATTTGTGAGCATCAGGAGCATCTCTTGTAAAGACGCTAGAATTGCAGTAGCTAAAAATTGGTGCTGTAGAAATGGGATCATTCCCCATATATGATAAGAACTGTAAGGCAGAAAAAGCGTGTGACTCAGCATCTCTTATCTTCAGCTGTAACTCCTAACTCCTTTCAGGAGTGCTTAGATAAGATTAAAAGAAACAGGCTTCCTTCCAACCATCTCCCCCTTTTTCACCTGAAGAAATTTGCTGAGAACAGGAGCAGACTCTAGCTGCAGAATTTGAGTCAGCTTCTAGTACATCACAACACAGATTGAGTTTCAAGGAAAATAGAACTTGTTTGAGCTCCTTTTTGATGTTGCAATTGAATGGATAGAAAAGATTCTGTTGACTCATTTTTGTCATTCATTCTGTGTGGAAAACTCTGTATACCAGCTACTAAAAGGACCACCAATCAAAATCTCAGAGGATTCCAGTAGATAGTTTAGATAAGCAAAAACTAAATTCAACAACCTATTAGAGTAGCAAACTTAAGTAGTCTGAAAATGTAAATGCTACTGTTGCCTACAAAACTTTACCTCTGATCCTCCTCACCAATGTTTGGGTTTTTTTTTAATCTTAAGGAAACAAATGACAGTAGCAAAGCTCTCTGCTCTGTTTGGCAGATAGGGCAATGCAGATGTAAAGATCAAAATGACGTTAAAATTAAAGGGAATTTTTTATTATCTTCTTGGGTAAAATCACAAAGCTGATATTTACTGTATTCAAAATGTTCATAGTGATTTGCATTTAATTTTGGCCTCTCCCTTCTGTGACTGGATTCTAAACTGAGCAACAAGTTACATAGGTGCTACAAGAGCAATAGTGAGTGATGAAGTCCCTAAAAATTCTGGACTATTTTGTACAGAAAGCTCAATACCCGCTGTCAGCTGATTTTGTGCTTCAGCAAGCGTGTCAGCAGTCTATCAAGAATATAACAAATGCAGAATTCCTGTAGCTCTTTAAATCAGGGGCAAAGCTTCTGTTTGGGAATCTGACATGAGAGTCTCTGTGCTATAAAGCATATTCAGACTGAGCACATCTGGCAGAATGAGCTGTGGTGGAGACACTGGAAAATGCACCCATATTTTTTAGTTCTTACTCTTCTCCCTAAGTCATCTAAAATGATTATTCTATGCAGTTTTTTTCCTGTAAAATTTACTGACCATGCACACTGAGTCAATGTCACTTTTGTTTGATCTTGCTCTTCACAAATGCAAAATGGATCAAACCCAATGGAGGTATTCTCAGTTAAGTATTGCTGTGTTCTTGGGTTGCCTGTAGACATAATGCACATAGTAAAGGTTGCTTGTGTTTGTGCCCTGACCAACAGCTGCTGGGGGAATGCCATGGAAAAGAAGTAGCAAGAGAAAGGAAAGGAAGAAGTGTCTCAGATTCCTGTAACCCCTGTAAATCACCTTGTATCTTGGAAACTAGTTTTCTAGTAGTGATTTGATACCAGAATGAAATCTTAGTGTGTGGACTGTATTTTCTTAATCTGCAAATGCTTATTTGGTTTTTAGACTCTGCTAATAATTCTTTAAAATGTACTACTGGCTTTTGTATTTTTGAAAGCAGAAGATGGAACATAGCTAGCTAGCAGAATGGTTTTGTCATAAATCTGTGTAAATAGGTTGAAAGCATCAGTTAATATATTACTGTTTTCCAGAGCCAAAGATGGCATTTAGATTTTGTATTTAGAATCTATGTATGTCCATATGTAAAACTCAAAGTATATATTCATGTTTAAACTACTTAAAAATACTGGAAATATGGGAAGTCCAGTGTAGTTATTATTCAGGCTTTAGTAATTAAACAATTATGAGAGTAATTTTACATGCTTGTTTGGCCCCCAAAGATTCAATTAGGAGGAAGAGTTAATTGGATGAAAGAGTGTAAAAATATGATCAGCCTCCTAGATACTAAGTTTTAGTGAAAAGCATTGCTTAAAATATCTTTATGTCCTCTATATTTAGAAACAGTGAAATGTGAGCTGGGATGATAGATTCTTTAGCCTGATTTTGGAAATATGACCCATGGAAAGCTACCTTTTGTAATGGGAAAAAAAGGCATCTTCTGCAGCATATGATTGAGGGCATGGAGTGCAATCATGTGGAAATGGTTCAATTGTGACAAGTTTTTTAACCTCCAAAACAATAATGGTTCTCTT
>JBCJKH010051790.1:55531-68401 GCA_039877255.1 Loriculus beryllinus
CCCTTAACTGAATTCCAAGGAGAATATTTTGAATAGCTTTCTTCTAATTTAACCTGATTATTATACTTTTAAAACCTAAAGGTCAAGCTAAAATGGAAAACTGCCCACAAATCCCTAGTCTTTCACTGTGTTTAACTTGGGATGAGTGTGAGATGATGACAGGTGGCTTTAAAGTACCTTTTGTCCTTTCCTAATCCTGGTTTACGGGGATTTAAACATCACAGGCATAGTAAGTACTCAACGAACTGCACTATCTCATACATAGTTGTCCAGGGATCACTGGGACCTAGGAAAATGTAGAGGCTATAATGTTGTACCTTCACCACTTCCTGGTGTGCACTCCAGCTGTGGTCTGGAGTAGGATCCTATCTGGTGACCCTAAACCATACTCAGTTTGTATGAGGATTTTTATACTGATAAATTAGCTCAAACCAGCAGCTTCATAGTTGTGAATCTGACCTTATATCTTGTAACTTTATCAATATGTCAATTTACATAAGAAGTAACTGTGTTGTGCTATGAGAAAAGTAGTAAGAACTACTGCACGTATCGATTACATTCTTTTTTTGTTTGCAGTCCTGTTTGCTGTCTCCTGTAAATTAATCTTTAAAGAAGCAGATTAATGCCTGCAAGGAGATGTTAGGAAGATAAGAATATATTGGTAAGGAAGGAACAGGCAACTTAGAAGAATATCTGGTCCATACTGAGACAACTGAGGGTACAGCAATAGAAATAAACAAATGAAGAGTATGACATCCATTGGAGGAATGGCAAATGTTTTTTGGTGCTGTAGCTGTAAGAGCAAGACATGGCTTTAAAGTTCTCTTTCATAAAAAAGACCCTTCAGAAATGGAAGAGTGCTGGCAATAACATTATATACAATTTGATCCTGCTGATTGTAGTCAATGCTTCAGTATTTGAAACAATTGTAGTCTGATGATATTTGGAAAAGTTGGGTAAGTAAAACATGACAATAGTTTCATGTATCTTGCATGTGTTCTGTAAGTTTTATTAAAGCTCACTCTTTTAGCTACTGCTAAACCCAGGACACTCACTTACCTGAATTGATTTAGAATGTAAAAAAGCTTGTATAAAGCTAATAGATTACTACATTAATGAGACTTTTCAAAGTCCAAGCAAGATGATTATTGGCAATGAGGTGCATAAAGGAACAGATATGACTAAATCACATTAAAAAGATGGTGTGCGATGCCTGTGTTCATTACTGAGGATGTAAATGTTTATCTTGAATTTTCACTAGGTTTCTTCAACTGCTGGGTATATGGAGAGTACCATGTACTTCTGCTGGAAAAGGTAAATATGGATCAACAGAGTTTCTTTTCACTAGTCTTAACCTCAGCATTTCTTAGGATCATCATCTGCCTGATAGATGATGACAGCTTTTTAAATAACTTCACCATTCATTTAAATGTGCCTTTGCTCTTCAGGTTAAATCACTATTACACTTGAAAGGTAACAAGTCTTGAGGACTACTTAGAAACAACAGCTAATAAACATTCAGGGAACTGATTGAAAGGTTGACTGGAAAAACTGACTGTTGACTACGATGACTTCCTGCTTCTATCTAGGACAATTAGATACCTAGTTTCTAAAATCAGGCATGTTTTTTTGTCAGCTTTTTCTTGAAAAGTATTTTATTCCTGCAGTAGATCCAGGCATCTTGTGCTTCATTTGAATAATGGCTGTGGGGAGCTGGTCACTGACTGCTGATGAATCTTAGCTGAAGCTACTGAACTTTGGAGTTTCCCCTTGTTAGTCTAATGGAGCCAGAATTTAACCTAATGTCTGGTTTTATTTATTTTATTTTTATTTTAATCCAGAAGAAAGCTTTGTAACTGTGACATGTGAAAATCATCTGAATGTTTTGGGACTTGAAGACACACTTACTGGTGTTCACTTGATCACCCATCAGCTTTTCACAGGTAGATGCAATAGTAACATATCAGGACTGCTGAGTCCCCCTCTCCTTTTTCCATTGTGTGATAATTAACTGGGTATCCAGCTTCATAATTCAAAGGTCTAAGGTTTGAGGCTTGTCCTTTTAATTATTTCTGAAGTTTTGACTACAACACTGCAATATGAATAAAACATTACTTTCAGGTCAATATGAGGGTTCAGGCTCATGGTCTTCAAATTAATGAAATAACTTCTTCTACTGTACCTAATCAGCCACAGAGGATTACGGGGACACAGGACATTTTCATTAGTATCTCTTAAAGTGCCTGACACAAAGTGATATAGCTCCAGTTTTTATAGAAAGGCTAAACATTAAGCAGTCATTCTTAACAAACAAAAGGAGTTTTAATAAATAGGGGAGTGTGGTATGTAACCTCCTATTTACTTTAATAGCTTGTGGCTCTGACTTATAATGGCACTTCAGCACAATTGTTTATCTTAAGGAGGAAAGAAAAGCAATGAACAACCCCCCCAGAGCCTTCTAAGACATCAGTAATTACAAAGGGTATGTTGCATAGCTGTTTTCATACGTGTTTTTCAAACTCAGAAACTAGTGTTCCAGTAGAAATTCAGGCAAAAAGGAGTAAAGAATGTGTTCCAGTTTCTTGAATGTGCCCTTCTGGTGCAGTGCAACTGCACTCAAGTGCTGCGTATCTGAATATGCTTCTGGTGCAGTGCAATTGCACTCAAGTGTTGCGTATCTGAAATTTCTTAAGGTGAGCGCCAGAAAAGTAGCTTTCCTGTTGGTTTTAATTTAAGATCTCATCCTGAACAATATTGATCATTCTTTATTCAAACCAGTAAAACAGCAGGAGGTACTGTTTACTGTACTGAGGTCTTTAGAAGTATCCTTATCGGGAAAAATCTTAAATTTTGGAGCTGGATTATACAATAATGGCTTCTGTATGCAAGACTGAGTGCTGAGAGAAAGGAGGATTCACGTCACAAAATACAAAACACACCATTGGGCTGAATTTTGATGGCAAATTTCCACCTCAACATTTCTCTCTTCTATGAAGTGGCTATAAAAATAACATTGTATGCTCTCCTGATGGTAGCTTAGGTGAATCTAGCTTCCTCAGGCATGTTATCCTTTTCCTCCTGGATTGTAAAGTGCAATCTGATGAGATGTTGGCGTGAGCAGTGAAGTTGGTTGAAGGGTGTTATGCCCCCTGCTGCCATTTGTGGCTCTGTCGTACATTTGTGGTGCTGGGCTGTAAGGCAAGCACAATGCTCAGCACTCTCTTGTGGACCTGTGCAACTGAGGGGACAAAAGGGAGTGAGAATTGCAATGTGGATGAATGTGGATTGCAAAGGTGGATAAAGGGTAAAGGGTGGACTTCTCAAGCCTGCTTACCAAAGTCTCTGCTCACTGAACTGTCCTACATCTCATTCCTCTGAACAAGTCCTCCAAGGAGGAGAGAGGTTGGGTTTATTTAATTATTGTAATCTTTTTGACCTCATGCATTCATGGGTTTGTTCTCTCCTTGTCAAAGTAGTTTTGCAGGTTGGGTGAATCAGGTACTATTTTCAAAGCAAATGTTTTCGGTATTGTTCCTTAGCAATCAGTTAAGAATTGCTAAAATGTGGGTTAACTTGAGCTATCATTTTCTTCATATTTTCCTGTTTAATATAACAATATATTTGTGCTATAAATATCTTGGTATACAAACACAAGGTGTTGCAGGGTACCTGTATTTTGGTCATACACTGGGTAACTTTGTTCTCAGACTGTTCCATAGGACTATTTTCAATAAACACGAAGGCTTATTCAGAAAATTGACTAAGACTATATTTTCATCTTTTCTATTAAGTAGGCAATGGTTAATCTTTGATGCTCTGAAATACATATTAAAACTGTGAGAATCTGTCACCTACAATCGCTGTACTGCTATACCGTATTCTCATTTACTTATTTACTTATTGTTATTATCCTGGATTTGACCTGAAATTCTAATTAATACTACTGATCTGAAGGCTTATTATTTATCTTTACTCAGGTGCTTTTGATAGACTGCTTTTGTGGTCTCTCAAGCATTTCACCATGCCTGTTGGAGGAATGAGGTGTAGCAGTTCTTAATATGTGAGAGGCCCACTTACAAAGATGTCTATCCTGAACAGACCTCAAATCTGTTATTAATAGGGATGTATACCAAGAAAAATAGATAATTCAACATATGACACATGGTAGATACTGTTGCCTATTTGGCAAGTAAATTTTTACTAACGCTGTGGGAAGTGAGAGGAAAAGAAATTTGTAGGACATTCTAGCTTGAATAGTATATAGAAGAATAGTAATCTTGCCTCATACTAAGTTCCCTTAGTCTTATCTCTTATCACATCTATATTTTCTTGTAATAATAGCTGAGATAGATGGTATGATGTTTTCTCCTGCTGACCTTTATACTACTTACTTTTCACACAAAAGAAGATAACATTTCCTCTCAGAACTTTTCCTAGTTCTCATCTGTAAAGTGCCTGAGAGATTTATCTAGTTTTGTGCATTGGGAATTGATGCACACACTCAGTGGTTACAATATCCTTTGGGTTTTGGTTTGGTTTAGTTTTTTATACCTAATTTACGATATCAAGGACTTAAAGTTTCAGAGTGCTTGGTATCACACCTTTAAAGCATAGCTCTCATTAACTTTGGTTACAGCAATGAGCGCTTCAGGTTTTGCTTAATAAGCCCAGGTGTCTTAAATCAGAAAGTTAGGAATGCTTCAGAAGCTTGAAGTGACTTCCTATCGTATAATAAAAGACTGTGGTCTAGGCTGAGCTGAAGAGTGCTCCTTAGTGTGGTAAACTTTCTTCTCTTCTTTCTGCTTTCATTTGCTATTGCATTTCTGTAATACATGAGGCAGGGGCTTTCCTTCACTATTTTATCCTCATCAGTTACTCAAGAGCCACTGAGCTGGAGCAAAAATTAGAACCTCTGGTCCTCAGACATAGAGAAAGTGCCAGAGCAGTCTGGTTACAGTAAGACAAATACTAAGAACTTTGGTAACTACAGGTATAGCTGAAGTAAAGCATACTTGTCCTTACTTTGTTACTGTGTCTCCAGGTTAGTGCACAGGGACTCGCTGTGCTGATCAAAGTGGGGAGGGGATAGCTGGAAGCTGTTGAAGCTTTCTCCACTTTCTTCTGCCTTCCAGGTAAGCAAACTCTCTCATCTCTATACTGTTATTGTTAAACTCCATCACAGGCCCAGTTCTGCAGGTGCAATACACAGGGGGTGTTTGGAAGCTTATTCAATGACTGTCTGTCTCCTAGTCTCAAATGTTCTGTGAGAGTTACAAAGAAAATGCACATTTCCCATACTCTGCTTCTTGTTTCAGGGCACAGTGATATAATCCCAGGTCAAAACAGAGAAGTTGTAATGTGTCACTAGCCAGAAGGCCTTAAGAAAACTTCTTGCCACAGTGTCAGCTGCATTGTGCAGTCTTGGCTCTGTGATTTCTGTTCTAGCCCAAGTCACATCTCAGTTTAATGTTTCTTACATTCATGTGGGCTTGGGATCCACCTTTGATCCAGTGTTCTGGAAATCTGTGCTCTAGTTATGAATATGCATTAGATGTTTGGGAGCAGTATCAACTAGGGCTCTCTTTTTCTTAGTTTGAGATTAGGTGGGGGTTTTATTGTTTAAATCCTTGGGAAAAAATACCACCTTGGCAAACAACTCTGATTGTTATAGATACTATGAAATATGATGTGGCTTTTATCAGAAACTTGGTGAATTTGGGGCTGGTTTATGCTTTTCTCTTCAATATGTCATAGAGTTGAAATAAATATTGGTTATCTGTACAAGCTGCAGCTCAGTTCCCTAAAATGTGACTTTCCTCTTTATGGAAACTTTTGCTTGCACTACATGTATTTGGAAAGATTAAGTGGTGGAGCCCAAATATGCATTGCTACTGTGGACCCCAATGAAAACAAGTAAGTTTGCTCCCCTGAAGTCAGATGGAAAGTGAATTGGGCTTTAGGTGAAATAAATGCCTCAAGAGTAGTACCCCTAGAGATACCTTCCTGCCATTAATAGCCTATTGAGAAAGGAAGTCTGTAACATGCACATATATTATTGCTTGCTGTAAAACAGAAGTTCAGTTAAAGTAATGGGACACTTTAAACTGTAGAACAGCAAAGATGGATGAAACCTGAAGAATTAACTGCTTCTGTTGGATACTTACATTATTACTGAGGCAGAGAGAGAATCTTTACTTTAGATTTGTATGATGATCATTACCAATGTTCTCTCAAAAAATGAGCATGGCTACAGGTAGGCTTGCTGTAGTATGATTAAACAAAAATAATAAAAAAGCTGTTATGGTACAGGCATAGGATTTAATGATGAAAATTAAATGTGAAATTGGGAATACAGCTTGTAATGTAAAATGCTTTCTATGTGGCAAAATCTGGGTTTATCCAAGGACAGATTTGCCACAAGATTACCAAATGCCACTGGCAATTACGGCTTCATTGGATAATGTTCTGGGCAGATCCTGAGCCTCTGTGAACTGTCCTAGCCCTGAGAAGTTCAGAAGAGACAAATTTATCTGAGTAACTATTTCCTTTAGTGAATGTAGCTTTTTTTTTTTTTTTTTTTGCCATCAGCTTTGTGTCTTTATGTAGTCAGACTTCAACCCCTGGTGTTTCTATCTGTCAGTTAAGAATTGGATGAATTTGAACACTAAATTAGAACTGAAGCCTGGTCAAAAATCAAGCCTTTTAATTTTTAACTTCTGTGCTCAGCATGCAACTTTAATGTGTAAGCAATGTGGCTGTGGTTATTCATTCTAATTTACACCTTTAAAAGCTTTTCTGATTGCTTGCTTACAGCAAAAAACAAGCAAGGAAACGATCCCATACTGTATTTCAATTAATAAGCAGAGTTCAGTGAACAACTGCATTGCCTATGTTTTTTCCCCTCTAATCTTCTAGCAAATGCAGTCTGTATCTTCTTAAATCTGAAGTCAACTAAAAATCCCTAGTTCTAGTTCAGTCAAAAAACAATCAGATGACATTTTAGTCAACAGGAAGCTGAGAGGGAGAGGTCTAGTTACACTGTCAGGGACGATTTTGGATGTAGTTATGGGAAATCCTTGAAGTGTTTTGAATCTGATCTTGCAAATCTCGTCTCACTGAAGTCCTATTTGATGGTATCCGACAACACAGGGTCCCTTTGGTTTTAATGATGAGGTGCCGTGGTAAAGTGAGAGCAGAAAATTTTGGGTTAAGTAAATGGAGACAGCATTGTCCTATGCCCCTTAGTGTATACTAAGATAGTAATTTTTTAGTGACTGTCATTCTTCAGCAGTGAAGCATCTGGGCTGATCAGTACCTTTGTCTCTGAATGCAAATTATGTCTTTTGAAGGTGAAGAATAATTGGGAGGGCTTGATCCACTGGTTCAGCACAGGCCTTCCCATCACTCTCAATAGTGTTTCCACCATTCCTGTTTGAGAATTCTTCTTGCCCAGCACCCTGTGGGAATAGATGTGTAGAAATGGTGATGGTGGATGGGGCAGAAAAATACCTTCTGGCTGCTAGCTGTGTGGGAGTAAAACACAGGTAGGTGCTACCTCAAATACAGAGTGACAGAAGAGTGCACATAGCTCCCAATTCAGAGTTGCAGCTCCTAAGCAGTATTTGTCCTGTCTGCATGTTACTGGGGTGGGAACTGCTTTGAACAATTCCGATTCTAATTAAGTACCGTCAATCTGTGTGCTGGCTTCTCAGGCACCCATCTGTACAGAGCGGATCTGCTTGCTCCCCTGATGATCCCTTCGTTCCCTCCCCATTGGTGTTGTTGGGGGATTATTAAAGCAGCGGCAGCTCCATACACAAGCGCAGCTGGTTCCGTTTGGTCAGCCTGAGCCTTGCTGTGAAACCACGACAAGAATTCCAGTAAGTTGGCAACACTGAAACACAAAGAAAACAACAATAGGAAAAGTCCTTCCGTGCAGAAAGGAATGTTTCAAGCACTGTTCCCCTACAGTGAAAGGAGAGAGGGTGGGAGGGTGGAGAGAGATTTGAAGAGGGCAGGTCCCCCCTCCCCCGGCAGCTCTGGATCTTGTGATGGAGAGATCTTATCCTCTCTTTGTGATTCAGAGGTGCCAGGAAGCTAATTGAATATTCTGATCTGCCCCCACTGTTTCTTGTGGCTTGACCCCGGTGCTGTGTCGTACCACTACACCAAACAGCCCTGAACCTGCATAAATCACAACCTTGCAAAAGCGTAGGCTCCACATCTTTTCCCCCTTCTCGCCCCCACCATCATCTATCTTTATAGATAGAAAACCTTTACAGAGAGGTTTAGGAGGTTAGTGTCCTATAAGACCTGGAGAAAAATCACAACTTACTAATAAGCAACAACATGTTCCTCCACAGTATTTTCACCTCTACCCCTTAATTGAAATTGCAGTCCATGGCAAAAAGAGTTAATGCTTTGAAATACCACTTAATCTCTGTTTTAGCATCAACAAATGCCAATTGCAGTATAATGAACATAGCAGGGGGCTAGTGTAAGCAGTATATGAAATATATAAAGGTGGTGTCATTAAAATTAGTCTGACAAAACTTCTTGCAAGACTTAATACCATCTTTCTCCCATGGTGTGCTATGCACGGTAGTCACATGCACATCTATGTGTGCATGTATACAGAGAAAGGAAGAGCTTGGCACAACTAAGTTTTCTACATGGAAGACTTTCTGACTAATACAAAACAAAATAATTGAATTCACACAGTTTATGCAGGGTGCTTCTGATCCTGCAAGCAAAGATCTAAAATGTTTTCCCTTTTCCCTAGACTGCATTACAGCCTGAAGTACTGGGATATCTTTATCTTTCCCCTGTGATACTATGCACTGTTATACCTTTGTTAGTACGTACATGATTCCTGAAAGGGCAGCAGTAAAATTCAGGCAGACTTTTCATGTGTGCTGTGCATGCTGTTGGAGGGTTAGAACCAGAGTAAGGTGTCTCTTGCTGGGATCTTAAGCATTCACAGCCAAAGTACTTTACAAGTCTGATCTTACTTGCTTAGTAAGTGCAGAAGTAGTTTTCATCCCTACAGTTTTCTCTTTGCAATATTCATTTGAGGAATAGTAATGATAAAAAAGTTCTAAGCTTTATCTTCTGCATTGGTAATATGGTGTTGTGACTTTTTCAAAGTTGTCAAAAATACTTTTTTTGTTTGGAGTGTACCTTTGGGATGCTAAAACCTGGGGCATATTTCACTTGCAGTCTGAAATTCACCTGGTCAGTAGATAAAAACGTGCAGTGTAGCACCAATGGACTCTGATATACAGCCTGCAAAGTGCAGGCACTTTGAAGCATCTTGTCTGTCCTGCAAAGCGTGGAAGGAGGGGCAGCGGCAGCCTGTGGCTGCAGGGCCTGGAGCGGTGCCTGATTCCCTCATGCTAGTTCCGGGGCCGCCGGGTATAAAGAGCTTTATGCAATGTCTGGAGGGTGGGAGTTTATAGAAAACGCGATGTCTCAACAGGCGAACACGCCTTTCTTCTGCAACTAGCGGGATAAGAAAAAGACGCCAGGCTCCCTGTGCTGCTGCTGTGCAGATCAGCACCCCGGAGCCGAGGAGCCAGCTTTGAGGGAGCTGGAGCATCCCAGCCCAGATGGGAACTCACCATCGGATGGATGGAAGAGCAGCAACTGCTTGCAAACTGCTCATACTATTCACTGCATGCATAATGCAGGGCAGTTGCCAAGGTAAGCGCTATGCTGCAGCCTCTCCGGAATGGGACTTGCACCGCAAGGAGCACATCCCTGCCCTGGGGCCTTCTGTGAGAAAGACCAAAGTGCCTGAGAGCAGAGGGTTAGCGGGAGACTGTGCAGGAGCTCTTTCAAATAGGGGAGACAGTTACCCCTTTCCTTTCCATAGTTATTTGATGGAGTTGATATCTGTTGTGGAAAAGAAAGTAGCGCCTTAAAAAACACTACAAGCACCCCTGGCTCTTTAGATTCACTTCACCTTGGTTTTAAATTATTCCAGGGTGTTTTTTCCTGATCGTTTTTCTGGTTTGTACAAACTTTTATTTCCTGGTTGTATAAAACGGCAATATGCAAATGTTGCTAGAATTGGAGGGAGAGCTCAGACTTTGCACCTCCGTGCTCCACACTGAGTTGTACAGAGATATAGGAGGGCAGTTTTTCCTGCACTGATTACTGGCCTTGGGTAAGGTGGGGGAAAAGAATCACCCCGAAGCTTTTGCATTTTTTTCCTTGTGATCTTTGCGCCCTTCTTGCTACAGAAGTGCGGGTGGTTTTGCAGAGCAGAGTTCACCTGCGTTCCAAGAGCAGGTTTGGTGACCACTGAAGTTGTACCTGGCGTTGTGTTTGAGGAGCGGCAGGGTGCACGTACAGAGGTTGTGCGGGGGGGCCGTGATGGGTGGACAGGCTTGCGTGCGTGCGGTATCTGCGGCCTCTTGTAGCAGGCTGCCGGCGCGGAGCAGATGCTTAGTCTGGAGCACAATAAGCTCCGCTCAGCCGCTCTCCCGGGCAGACTGCAGTCGGGAGAACTTTTCCTCCGGGCTTTGCCGTTGCCGGGCGACGCCGGGGCGCACGTGACGGGCCGGCCGGCGCGCCGCGCAGTTCCACCGCCACCAGCCGGGGACGGGGTGGCCGGGCCGCGGTCCCCTCCCGCCCGTGGCTGCGGCTAGCCTCTGCCCGGGCCCCCTGTGACCGCGGTGCAGCTGGCCTGCGGGGGGAATGAAGCCTGGCTTCTTGGAACAAGAGTGGCCGGAGTTCATTTCCTTGGTCCCACGTATTGACCCTGCAGCCTTACTGGTTGTGTGTCTGTCTGTGCATTACGTGTGCGTTCAAATTGTTAATCTGCTTTCTTTGCTCAACTCTTAGTTTAAGCTCCTTAGACAGAATCAAGTAATTATATAGCAACTGCTGCTAGCAGCTCCCGCTTGCGAGCGGGGAAATAGGAGATAGCTAATGTGCAGCAGGAGACCTGCAAAAGCTTCTAGCCAAGGAGGTCACACTGAGCACAGTTAATCCTATGCGCTATTATTTTTTCTTGGACAAAATGGAAGCTGCAGTTTATTTCTTTGCTCTACAGACACTTTTGACTGTTCAAGATGTGCCCGGTAAATGGCATGCCAAGATATGCGGTGGGAAGCTTTCAACAAGCATGGGTAGGCAGTGGAAGTGTAGAAGTTTTTAACTTTGATGGTGTGTTGTGTCCTGCCTCCTCAGCCTTCAGGGTAGACTAACTGCAAATGAAACAGTATAGTTTAGTAATGGGTAACTGATACTAGTAAAATCTCAGGGGAGCAATCCTGGCCACGCTGTGATTATTATTGTGAAATATTTGATATTCTTAGGTTCCAGCTCCTTGAATGTTGAGATTATGTCAGACTCTCATTAAAAAAAATAAATAATGAAAGCAATTCCAAGGCTTAGAAGGAAAATGGTGAAAATCATATTATCTTCCCTAAGTCTCATTGTTTTTGGAGGTGCTTCTGTGACATTTTTTGGAACCTGAGTGTTCCTCATGTAAACTGGCTGTTTCTAGAAGTTGTTTCACCTGAGCACTTGCTCAAATGATAGTATCACAATTCTTCCTTGATTTATTTAATTCTGGATTTATTGGAATTAAACAGACCTCTTAAAAACTGAATAAAAATACAGTTGCCGGCAGTACAGGGCCTGCCTGGTTCTGCAACCTTTACTCTATAAGCCTTGTTGCCTGTGCGGTAGCTGTTGAGAGAAAAAAATTGCAGCTGGAGTAGAAAAAACTACTTCAGTGAAGATGGTGTCAAGAAGGAGCATCATGGGACTAAGGTTAATGTTTGTTCTGAGGAATCTCAAAGTGCTTCGTGCTCATAGTCATAAACTGGAGCCCCTGGATGGATATTGTACTCTCAGCAGTTTCGCAGAGGGCAAATGGGATCAGTAGGGCAACTTTGCATTTGAACAATGAGCTCTTTAATGTTACTGCAGAGCATACCAGATCTACGCACTCAAGCAATATTCCACATAGTATCTGTTACTAGGCTCACCTTATCTATCATGGAAGGCCTGCTATACTTTTTTTGATGAGGATTTAGTAGCTAAAAGTGCTTGGGTTTTTTTTCCTGTTCTTAATGGTTCAGCACCAGAGGAACAGTTAGTTTAGTTTCTTTATAAAATAATTCATCTATATAAAATGATATATTAATCATCTATAAGAAGCTGTTTTTCATTACAACAAAAAGAAACTCTTCTTTCTAGACACAAAACATTAGGAACATTTTTCACCAATCTACTATAGTTAATATTTCTGTAACCTGTATATTTCAAATCACTTAGATTTCCTTTGTTGCTTTTTGGTGTCCCTTATGTCCTGATGACCTACTTTCAACAAAGATGCTGTCAATCTTACAGAAAATAAATGTGTATTAGTATCAGAATAATATAAATTATTTAATAAATTACATTTGCATTGGTTTTTTTTTTTTTTTTCCCCACGAATTCTGTTAAATTTAGTACAAAATCAGTAAATTAGTTAAAAAACAGTGCTGGCATCAGGCTTGCATGTACTTACACTGAAGTTCTGGCTTTGCTGCTATTTATTGAAAAATACCAACTTGCTATATGCAGGCCAGGTTTTCATTTTATTGTGTAGTTTTAAAATGTTTAAATTGTTGTCTGCCTCACCCCTTGTTCCAGTGGGTACTTCTGAGGATCTTCTCTTTAGTGTGTTTCATGTATGGAATCAAAGATGGCAATTCACATTGCTATGAATTATATGAGATCAGTGATTGCTTAGCCAGGCTGTATGTTTTCCTTGCTGATAATCATAATATTAATGTATCATAGAATCATAGAATCGTTAGGGTTGGAAAGGACCTTAAGATCATCCAGTTCCAACCCCCCTGCCATAAGCAG
>JBCJKH010051790.1:72699-85705 GCA_039877255.1 Loriculus beryllinus
CGCTGGCCATGCAATTGCTGCTTAATGCTACTGTTAGGTGCATATAGGAAATGCCTGGCTAGCATGCTAGTGACAAGAGTGGTCCCGTTGGGGCTGTAAAGAACCAGTGTTAGCACTGCTGGAAACCCTTTTGTAAAGTTGTCTGATGTAAACAGATGGCTTCACTTGAATGGGACTGCTCACGTGTTCACTTTTGAGCAGGATTGTAGGGCTGTTCTCAACCTGCAATGCAATAAATGAGTTGGACGATAATCAAACTCCTGGAATCCTGCTGCAGTTTTTGTTGGCCTTCTAGCTGTGTTAATAAAAATAGATTTTACTACTGTGAGGTCTAATAGGTTTTGAACTATTTCATGTGAAACAAATGCGATCCAGTTTATGTCTGAAATGAATGACAAAGTTTATGGTGTCCTCTATGAATATGTGAGCTATTTTTAACTGCTTTGCAGTTTTTATTTTCTATAGGAAGTCAAACACAGAATGCACTTCAAAGCCTCACTGAAAATTAGTATTTTTCCTAGTATTCCTTAATATAGCAAAGTGCTAAAATTCCTGTTGTTACCTCTGCAGTACATGAAAGGTATCTACCGAAGTGATTAAACTACGTCTACTTTAGTTGTTAATCTGAGCCTTGATAAATTTCTGTTGGGTGAACCCATAGGAAATCTGAATAGAGCGTCAGATACAGCTCAGTTGTGGTTGGTCCTATTACTCAGGCAAGCTGGCCATCTGCTTCACCAAGAGCTCTGCCTGGGTAAAGAGGGCAACAGGGACAATCAGGCTCCTTTGACGCTTGCAGAAGTGATATCCTGTCATGGTATTTGTGTTCTAAATCTTGGCAATTGAAAAAAACCCCAAACAAAACAGACAAACAGCCCGCCATTATTTAACAGTGGAAATGTAATAATGCTGCTATTGCTAGATTTTGAGTTCTAAAGGTTTATTAAGCCTGGCACAGAATGCGTTATGAAATGATTATCTTACAGTGGAAATACAAAAAATAATGAAACATTCGAGTTGCAATTTAAATCCTTTGGAAGTTCGGATGTCTCTTGTATTTGTTTGAGGAAGAAAAAAGCTAAAAGACAAATAATTGAATTCTATAAAATAATGACTAACAAAATCTAAATGAACTAAGAGTGTGGTAAAAGCTCCAACCCTGATGAAGTACTTTATCCACTGAAACTTTATCACTTGCTAATGAAACAATTCCTACCTGGAAAAGACACGTCAGCAATCGATCGCTTTACTTTTTTAACTTGTTGCTCTACTGAGCTTTTTCTTACAAGGGCCAAGAATTCTCAGAGACTTAAATCCCAAGAAATTTCATAAGGTAGTAGAGAGAGGTGCAGAGTGTCATGCTGTCGAGAGGAAATCTCAGTCATTACGCATTCAGTTTATAGATACTGACATTGTGGCCACCAATGTGCCAGGTGTGGCTATAATCTTCTTCCTGGCAGCATTTTGAAAGACTGATATAAACTGTTGCTATGAGAAAGGCATTACAATTTAAAAGTTGCAAGTTTGTAAACAAATGCCTGCAGTTCTGTGAGGAGTGTTATTAATATGTTGTGTGTTACCACTGTGAAACTTGGGAGCCAATGTGCACCTGTACTGTGGTTTTGTCCACTTGCTTTTGGATCTAAGTACGTAAGTATGCAGGACTTGTATGCTCTTGTGTTTCCAAGGATGCAGCAAGTGTAGGGCTTATCCAGCTGCACAAGTTAGAGCAGGAGACCCTTCTTTCCTGCTATTCACTATTGTGCCTGGAATGCTGCTTAGAGTAGCTAGCTAATGTAATTTAAAGAGTTACTTAAAATACTGTGTCTAACAGCCATCAATGAAGGGAAGTAGCAGCAGAATCAAGTACCCTTAAAAAAATCCTAAGGGGTGAGTAAGTCTGGCAGTTGTAGAGTTTGGCTGGTTAGGGGACATCTAAGTTAAATGCTTCCATTGAGGCTGAAAGGAAGGGTAATGTTTCAGTGGCAGATGATATTGCTTGTATTTATCCTCTTTCTGAAAACTGTAAAGAAAATATGCTATGTTTTAAAAATGAAAGAGCCAAAGGACAATTTAATTCTTATTGCTTATTTTCAGGTCTATTAAGATAAAGTTTATTTTTGTGTGAGCACATTGGACAATGTTGTTTCAGTTCAAGTGATCCTTCCTTTACTCAGGCGTGCCTTAGCACATGGGATTTCCTTTTCAAGAAGCTTGATAAGGAGGGACCAGCCATAGCTATTAGCTGCAAGCTGAAATTGAGTCACTACTGTATAAGGAGGAAACGTGATGAGTGTCCAAAGAAGTAGATGTAGTTACGCATGGCATGGGCAGTATTAAGTAGCATTAGAATGTCTGACTGGGCATGTCATATGCTTGTAGGGTATGAACTATCTATTCTGTACTGACACGTCAATTTTTTTGCTTGTCTGAAAATGTTCTCACATGTTTAGTTTGCAATAAATAACAGTCACTATTGCCCTTGATGGGGCAGAAGCCCTGTCAGGTTTTGGTTCACAGCTTAAATTGTCTTTTTTTTTTTTTAATCTAGAGTCCCACTAGTTATGATGGTGCTATTCCAGCAGTGAAGAATTTTGTTACAGATACGGCTTCTGTGGTAAAAAAGAAATAGCTTTCACTTAATGTGATTACTGTATTTATTATCTGTGTAAGGGGAAGTGGTTTATTTTTTGCACAAGTTTGATTTTTTATTTAATAACTTGTGGTGTAATATTTCAGTAAGTTATGGTTTGGCACTGTTAGATGTTGCATAGCAAGTTTCAATCTAGCAACAATACATAAAAGGAATATAAAAAATTGCACAGTTTCACTGTAACAAACTGGATTGGAAGGCTCTTACTGAGGCTGATTTCCAGTGCTACAATGACTCATCGGCTTTCAGGAGAGCATGACTGAATTGAATGCAGCTCGCCATCTCAGCATGGAGTCTAATTTTGAGAACAAACATCACATTTATTTAAAAAGCAGTACAGCTCTCAGAATGAGAATAGCTTACTGAGTAGATTGTTTTATCAACTGCTACTGAATTTATCAGACGTTCCCAGTGGTATGTACTGTACACTTTCTAAGCTGTTTAAGCACTTTTTTCATTTTCCACATACTGTGTAGTTGTAAATGCTTCCTAGACTTGAAGATTTTCATTGTTTGGTCGTATTCCCCCCTTACTGTTACCCAATTGTTATTCTACAGCAGCCTTGGGGCCATTAGAAAGGTTCATTCTTATGAAAATGCTTGGGATGCTTCCTCCTGTGAGTAACTGGAGGTGTCTTTATTTATACTGCGTTTGCTTGTTCTTCTGCCTCCTTATGTCATTTTGTCAATTAGAACACATTTGCAAATTTAATGTGTCATTCATGGAAAAGAAGGATTTAGGAGAGCTCAAACATGTAGTCTTCCCTAGAGCTCCACAGTGCTTGTTTTGCTTAACCAGCTAATGCAGTCGCAGCTCCTTTATGTGGATTAAGACACCTAATGTCAAGACAACTGGTTGAGGTTATCCAGTTTAGTGCAGAACATATGTAATGTGTCTGAAATACATTTTTATATTGTGAAGGCTAATCTTTTAGTACTTCAAATAAGACTGATTCTCTTGAATTTAGCCATGCTGATAATGTTTGCTAAATACTCTAAAAGGAGTACACATAGTTTTTGTTGGACTCACCTCGGAAAACACTTTATATACAGTTAGGATTAAAGAAAGTGTCAAACAAAAATTAATGGCTAATTATTAATTATAATTGAGGGAGAAGAAATTTCACAGTGACTTAAATAGAAGAAGGAGCCTGATCTGTTCAATCTAAAGAATATTTACTTTATCAGTGGAAAGGTATTATCACCTCCTGTCTATTAGAATTAGCCCTTGTTTAAAAGGATTATTTCTTATTCTTGCCTTATTACAGGACTAAGAAGATAGTAAGAGTTTATTTGTTGCTTTTTAAAATGTGTGTGAGTTGAAGAAAGATTATAAAGGAACTTAATTTTGATTATATTTGCTTTTAGTTTTGTATTGTGGTTAAGATACATAGTATGGATATGTGCTGTTTGTGAACATGTATGGTAAGTGAGCTGTCATGATTTTGGATTCAAGAAGGTTTGGGATTTTTTTAATGCTTAAGATCAATGTGAATAATTAAAAAATATTCTATATATTATTTTTTTTTGGTGGGTTTTCTTTTTTTTTTTTTTCCTTTTTCTAGAATGGCTCATTTTAAAGTAATAATGTAGAAGCTATAGTTATTTTGTTCTGAATACCAGAGTTTTAAGAAAGAGAACATTTAAAAAGAGAGATTTTTTTTCTAAGAGGTCCATATGTGGTTTATTAGAAAATTAGGGTCATTCTCTTCATTATCACTTCAGGCTTATACTTGAAGAAAATAAAATTGAATAGGTTTGTTAAAAAACAATTTAGAAACCATTTCTATTTTTATCAGGCTGTTTGCATTTGTTGCTTTTTCAATAAATAAAGATAAATTAAGGTAGAGAGGATGAGGATTATGAATATCTTAAAGTTGCTAGGAGGCATTTACAGTGTCATTCCTTTGAACCTGGTGTCTGCAGGAGACTTGAACCCTTTTTTCTTTGCAGGAAAGCTTTCCTGCTTAGTTTCAGTGGATTAAAATCCTGAGTTTGTTTAATTCTTGGATTTATGCTGAGGCATTAGTAGAAATGAATCTATAGTCCTTTTATAATTGTATTAACTGAGAACAAATAGTTTAACATACAATACACTAATATTTAGTATGTTCAAAAAACATCTTGCATGTGAGTATTATTAAAACCAGATTTGATGCTTTAGTTTTAACAATGGTTTTGGTTGACAAGCGTCTGCATATGCAGGAACATGCACACACAAATCACAGAATATAATACGTATTTTGCTGTCTCTGGACTTCCTTAACTACTTGACAAGTGGTTTTGAAAGAGAAACAACAAAAATCTGCTGTTGCTGCAGTGAAACATGGTATTTTTAAGTCTGTTTTGAAAGGCAAAGTTTTCATTTTTGTCCTTGAATTTTAAGGTGCTTTTTATTAAAAATCAGTGAGTAATTTAAAATGTAGCATTGGGTTCTAGTCCGACAGGCAAGATCCATTTATTACAGATTCTGATACCTGTCATTGCATTGAACTCAGAATGTGGTTTAGTCAGTTTCCTCTTCTGTGAGTATGGAATATCTAGCTCATTAATCTGAGAAATAGACTCTGCATATATGGATAGACTTACAGAAAGAAACAAATAATTAAAAGTTAAACTTAAGTTTACCTTCTGTTTTCATTTATCTCACCTTCCTGATATCAGTTTTATTTATAATCCAGTAATATAGGGAGTTCTACATGTGAGTGGGTTTTTAGGGAGAAGGTGTAGAAGTATCATTTTTCTGCTCTTTGGGTGAGTAAAAGCTATTATCAATAGGTGTCTGCTATTTTTTGGGGAAGCTGTGCAAGTGGGACTTGGGAGCCAAATCTCTCAGTCCACTTTGTGTCAGCGAAGAACTAGATCTGTTGCTTCAAGTTCAGTCCTTTGTCATTTCCATATACCCCCACAGTGAAATAATCTGAAATACTCTGTATCATCTGTGTACCAGAAAGTTTTCTAAAATGCCTGTATCTTAGCTTGGAGGCTAGGGGATGCATAATAAAACAATCAAATGAAGTAAATGAGGTACTTCTGCACACACATCTCATGATGTTGTTGGCATTCAGATGAATAATTGAATTTAAAAGCGGAGTAGACAATTTTTGTGAAGAGTAGTGCATTGATTACTGTTAAATACACTAGCGTGTGAGGTGTAGTCTCTGGCTAGGAACCCTTCCAACACCAATTGATAAAGGCTTCCTGTGGAGGACCCTCCATAGGTAGGATCAAGGTGCATGTGCCTTGTTTCTTGTGCTGTCTAATAATTATACCAGCAAAACCGAGTTTGCCTCTCATGTACTGTGACTTCCTGGAGTGCTACTGGAGAAAAAGTAGCACTCCAGATTTTGCGTTGCAAAAAACCAGGGCAATTTAGCCTTTGCTTGTTGACATTAGGCCGCGCAGGTGAGTTCAAGCACCTATCATCATTTATCCTGTAAAATGTCTGTATGACTCTTGTTTTTGTTAAGCGTTTGTACAGTGCAAGGCACAAAGAGTCCTTGATCAACTACTGAGTATAGAAGCTATTTTACTAACAGTCTCGTTATAATATCTAATTGGATGTTAATTCAGTAAAAGAAATCCTGTCCTTCCTATTAACATTGTAACTCTCTCTTGCTCTTCTGCTTCAGATTGTCCCTTGACTAGTCTCCTATCTACCTGTCAGTCTCTATACAGAGATCTTGTGAAGCATACACAAGACTGTATACAGAGTGTACACTTCTGTGTACAGAGTCATGTGAAGTGGGTGCAGACTCACATTAGTATTGCCTTTTTGTTGATATTGTCATATTGTTGATTTCTCTAATATAATCTAGTTTAGAGACATGTAGGTACAGAAGATGTTCTGTGTTGCAAGGTCTTGAAAGCTGAAAATAAACCTTGTACAGCTTTCTTTAATACCTTTAAATGCTTATGTGGCTGGTGTTTTTTTCATCTGAACAGTTTGTATTAAATACAAAGGAGTTTGCATAGTGTAGAAATACTGAAAGTTAAATATTGATATATGAAATCTAACATAATTATATCAGACTATTTTTCTTTACATTTACCTATTGTAATTGCTAGCAGAATGCTACTTTTCAATATCACAGCACATTTTACAATAATAAGCAAAGGTTTTTCCTGAACTATGGCTTTTACTTCTTTCCTCATTAGTGTGGGGGAACAGAGGTGGAATTTCCAGAGTTTTAGCTTCCCCTCCCTGAGCATTCCAAAACCTCAGGCTGTTTGACATGCAATTAAGCTAGGCAAAAATCTGACAGCAAAGTGTATGGAAGATGATTCTCCAGGATTCTTCTACCTGCAGTGCCACTGGAGTGGACTGTTCTGTTTGGGGGTGAATGGGAAAAAAAGAGTACCCTGTCAGAAGGCAGAAAGGGAGAAAAGAACGCTTATTGGTTGTTTTTCTTTTTGTAAACTGCATGTTAAAGATGCTTGTAGTGTACAGTTTGTTTTGCACTTATTTGTTGAAAAGCTGTAGATGTAGTAAAGGTGGAACTGTTCAGTTGGAAAAATATTACCTTGAAGAATGTTAGTCTTTCAAATAAAAAAAAAAAAATAAATCTGTTGAGAGAGAAGACTCCTGAAGTGTCAAGTGAGTGTAAATTTCATTTCTGAGTGGACAGATTGAAAGTGATGCAATCTACCCTGGGTTTAACATGGTCTTCGTTGCTTTAAATCTTTCGTTCGGGTTTAACTGGTAAAGAGATGTTAGCAGTTCTCAAAGGTATTGTGGGCATGAGGAAAAAAGAAGAAATAAGGGGTTTTGGTCTGTTCTTTATAGTCAGAATGTCATGGAGCCTTTAATCTGTGGATCACAAATGTTATTCAAAAGATTAGTACTCAAAGTTAGAAAAGTATGAGAGACTTCAAGGTTGAATGGGCAGGTAGAAAATTTATTAGAAGAACTGGAAAAGACTAGAACTGTTCAAAGAAGAACTGAAAAGAGTCTGGAGTAGTGCAGAGTGGCAGAGAGTAAGGCAATATAGGTTTCCATTGTAAAGTGAAGATAACATTCTGATTTTAACACAAGAGGATTTTATTTAAGCTTTAGGTCTCAATCTCAATATTTCTACACAAACATATTGGTGCAAATGAAGCACAGGAGAATTTGAGAGGCTGTAATAGGCTGCCTTCCTATTGAAGACTGTAACCCTATGGGTGTAACCATTGTGCTGTGAAATGCCTGAAGCTATTACCCTCTTTCTCTTCTGCTGGAGTTCCATATGACCTAATGTGACATTGAGCAACATTCATTAGTGGTGTGAAGGTTGACTACTATCCTCTAGTGGCAGTGGGGTTTGTTGTTAGCAAGGGTTTAGCTTCATTCCTATTCAGGCAACACTTGCTGGACAAAACTTGTCTTGAAGAATCTGAGCTAATTGTACTGAATAGTGCTTTTATCACATTATTTCCATTGGTAAGAGATACATTTATTTTTAATAAATTAAAAGCCACCCAAATGATTCTATGATTTAAATGTGGTTTTTTTGATTAGTATTTTGTTCAATCTTTGGTCTGACAAAATCACTGTTATGTTGATTTATTCCAGTGGAAAATGACTACATGGTATAATCTTTGTGCAAGTAGTTTACCCAGATCCAGTAATATTAACCGCCTTCTTTTTTCAGAGCAAATTGTGAACCTAAAACATCCACTTAGGAATCTTTTACAAGAGAATCCCAGACACAGAGGACCACATGAGGTCTAGTGACAAAGTTAGCATAAAGCTCAGATGTAGAAAATACATCAAGAAGTTTAGAAGCAATGCTTTGTGCTGTACTTTTCCAGTGATGCTTCTGGTCTTTGGTTTGCATTTTTCAGAACTAAATTGGTTTATATTAAAGATGATACCATTCATTTGTTTTTACCTTGGTGTTTTCCTGAATATTAGGCAGTTAAAACAGATCTTATCTTTCAAAATTGTTTTTGTTAATACCCAGAGATTTTTCTTTATATATAGTCTGATGTGATTCTTAAGGACTGCCATGCATTTTTCAGTCTGTATTTTAGTAATGCTTTAATCACAGTCAGAAGACAAAAACTGAATTATAGTTCAAGTAGAGCAACACCAAAAATTTGATCATTTCTGAATTTTGAACTTTCAAAAATCACCTAGATTATTTTATATTAGCAAATTTTAAGCATGGCAGTGAAGACTAATTATTTTATTGCTTATTTTTAAACTCCATGGTTATTTTGTCCAGGAATCCTGCTAACAGGATTCTGCTTGCCTGAAAGAGGTGTCTGGTTTTATCAGCATCTGTCAAAATAAACCAGAATTTCTATGGGAATTAGCTCATTAGTATTAATTTTGGCTGCCTTGACATAAAAAAAAAAATTCTTATTGAAAGCAAAACCTTCCATGAAATTGTTAATGACGAATCCTTCAGTCAATTGAGACTTCAGGTAATGGTAATAAACAAGTGGATACCCCTTGTGTTCTGACATTCCGCCTTCTTGCTGAAACCCAGGTGCTGCAGGCTCACATTGCATAGCATATATCAATGGAAATAGTTCTTTCAGTCTCCATATGCTTCCTCTGTGGATCATTACTAATCAGTGTGAGTAATGCCTGCAGCATTTTTACTTAATACTGTTTAAAATTTATACCTAAATTCATAGTAACTAAATCACAGTTCTTCAAGGTAGGTTTCCAGTACTTGGTGTTAGCAGAATCCGTACACTTAAGTTTTGAGAAAATGGTCTCTATAGTTGTCCATAGTAACAAACCTGGTTATTGTTGACATGATTATTTTTCTTTCATTCTGGATATTTCTCTTGGGTATTCGTAGTAGTAATCTTGTAATCATGCATTTTCCCCTTGATTGGTTTCTCCTTTATCAAACTTAAAATTGGGTTTGTTCCCAGTTGAAACACAAGCTTTTTTGAACCTTTGTGAGAAGTGCCCTGGATATTGCATACCATTTTTACTTCTTCCATATTTCTTATTTTTAAGGGTTGTCTTTTGAATGAATTAGCATCATTATCTGCTATTTAATATTCTTTGTTCTAAAGATAATATTAAACAGTGGTAAGTGAAGTATCAGTCTTTTTTTTTCCTTATAGGTGTTTTAGAGCTCTTTGCCTTCAGTGATCAGTAAGCATGGAAGATAATATTTGAAAAGCCTAATGACGTAATTAAATGAATTACAATAGGTCTGCTGAAGAACTGTATAAATGGACGTTGATACAGTGCTTACTGTATGTAGGTCTGAGCAACTTAAACTATAATTCTGCAAAGTATTATAGAGTGTAGGAGAACTGCATGGTTTGCAGGTTTTCTGTTAACATTCAGTTGCCATTTCTCATGCTGTACAAAAGCTATGTTTATAATGCTTTCTAAAAAGTTTATCAGTGTTATCTCCTCATTTTTATCACTATAAGGGTATGTTTAACTGTAGCAACTTAATACAAGATAGGCAAAATAAATTAACAGTTACATATAGTGCTTGACATTTTTTTTACCTAGTTACTATTTAGAAATAATATTCAAATTGCTCATATTGCTTGCTTATAAGCATATTTCATTAGAAATTCTTCTAATCATGTGGATGCAGATTTAATTCTGAATTGTAACTTCTTTTTAAGTAGCTAGCTATGAATATTCCAGTGGTTTTGAGTATCAATAATATAGTAAAGATAAAACCAGATTTAGTATTTGCTTTGCATAGTAATTCCAATTGATAAACAGTGGTTTGTGTGTCGTGTTTGTTAGAGCTTTAGCTACTAATCTCATATGGAAATGTTGCTTTGTAGGGCAAAATTCAGCAAGAGGGCCTGGGATTCCAGAGTGAATTTGTACATTCCTTCAGGGCATTTTTGCAAGGGAGGTTGTTGTGTTTTAAAGGTAGTTGATAAGAGACCTGCACCACCAACCCCAGACCTGCACCACCAACCACCATCATGCATTAGTCTATAGAAGGTATTTGGGTGAACATACTCCTGTACCACTCCGTACCACCATTTATCCAAGTAAAATTTTTGACCATTTGCAGGATACATTATAAATCAGGATGTCACTACCAGACAATCAGATTTGAACATTCCTTGCATAAAGTAGCTTGCCTATATCCCTTAGGAATACATCACTTAACTGTGTTTATGTGACAGTGTTGATATGCCTGGTTTTACATGAAAGTTAGGGTAGCATGTTACTTAAGTCATCATGAATTCAAAAAGTAGGTGGTTGCGCTTTATGAATACTGAGGTTATCTTCTCCGGACAAATCACTCAGAATAATTGAAAGATGTAGTTTTATCATATGGCTATTAATTAAATCAGGAAACAGGATTTTTTTTTCCTTCAGATTTGTGCTTTGCTACTACCTCAGGGGTTTTTTTTTCCGTTTTCCCTTCTCTGAGGTGCTGACAACAGATTAACATGAAACAGAGCTCTGTTGGACCTAATTACGTTATAGCTCATTGTTTTGGGGACCTATAAAACTGTTCACTCTCTTTTTATGAGGCTCTAGTCAACAAAAGGCCATATACAGTGCATTTTCTCTTTCCTATGGGACTGCAGATTTCATTAGTCGACTCTAGTAAAGGCCTGATCCAGCTGCATTTACACCCTGGAAATGAATGCTTCTTTATCAGGTCTTAATCCTTAGTAGGTTAAGCAGGAGGGAGTGACAGCAGGATAGCTTTTGATCAGCCATAAATATCTGAGGGCTTAATTTCTTTTAAAATTATTTGCTATTCAAATGTTGACTGAAGACATGCTTTCCTGTACTTCAGAGGAAGGATTTCAAATATTGGGGCATTATTAAAAACCAAAACAAAGCTGAGGTCTCTCCATACTTCCAGGCAGTCACTGCTGAAACAAGATTTCCACTTCAGCTAAGGGGATTATTATTATTTTTTTTTAAATCCTTAGGGACTCTGGGGAGAACTAATGTTCAGCGTGTTTAGCCCTTAGAAGTAATGAGGAAAATGATGCCCTACCTTTGTGAATTTAAAATTGATGCATTTTTGCTAAATAAGTTTCTGTAGTATAGATGCTACTCTGAGATTGTTTAGATTATTTTTCCTGTGTTTTTTTTCTTTATATTGTTTGTTCTGTTTGTTTGTATAATCTACAAACATTAAAATTATGGGAATTTTCTAGGAATTTGACTGGAAAATGCCCTGTAAGGTTGAGAGCTAGTTATTTTTTTGTTTCGGTTGACTGGGTGCTTAGAGATTATTTATACATACATGTATATGTATACACACTTATATTTTTGTATTATCACGATATTTTATGTAATTTTCATGTTGTAAAGTGATGGATAGATAGCAGTTGTTTGACAGGAACGCACTGCACTGCCGGTTTTTATGTGCTGGTACTGCTAACCTGCTTGTTTCTCTGCTTTACCACAGGATGTGAGCAGGGGCAGTTTCGATGTGGAAATGGACGCTGTATTCCTGCAGATTGGAGGTGCGATGGGGCTAGAGACTGCTCGGATGATACAGATGAAGCTGGTTGTCGTAAGTGAAACAACTATACAGCAACTTTTTTATAATATGAAAAATATTGAGATCCCAGTGTGCCCAACTGTACTTGTGGTACAGGATGAATATTGGAAGGGGAGAAAACTCCTGGTTTTCTTGAGAACACTGCAGAATCTGCTGAAGAGTTTAATTTCTTGAGTCCATTGGCTTAGGTAGTCTGAAAATCAAGTAGTGCTCCACTTCTAACATGACTTAGTCTTCTCTTAAAAATCCGAGTTTCTTTTGATGACTGTTTTCTAAGTAGATGTAGGTATCTATTGTATTATATCATTGCAGTAGTCCTGAATGTTAGATACATGCAACTACCATCAGCATCAGTTGAGCTATAAATTTTTGGTCTTTCAGGCCCTAGACAATAACCTGTACCTACTGCACCTTAGATAGAGCCTAGGTTAATTGTCTAGAATTGGTGGTGTTATCCTCAGTGCCAGCAATTCAGGGACAACAGTTGTATACAAATGGGCTGTTATATCAGTGCAGAAAGATTCCCTCAAGCTGAATGTTAAAAGGTTGTGAAAATGAAGAAATGCCCTCCACAGTTTGTTTTCAGGAACTCACATGCGTTTCACCTTCTCAGTTCTAGTGTTTTTTAAGGTTTCATGGGCTGGTGCAGTTATGAGCCCACTTATAAGTTAGGTCAGTTTTTGCCTCTCAGCTGATAACTGAGAAAGACTGATTTATGTTGGATCTTTTCACGCTGTATTGTTCTATTGCTGCTTGACCCATATAATAATTGGAGGTCATTCACACAGCTTGGCAGTCTGGTTTGTTGCTTAGCATTTTAGTTAACTCCAAAACCCATTGCTGTTCTGGATGAAGAATGTTTTAAACTGGAAAAACAAAATGGTAGTGTCTTA
>JBCJKH010051791.1:0-19237 GCA_039877255.1 Loriculus beryllinus
TCTAGTGAGGGGCGATGGTCTGGAGACCCGCTGGTACCCCTGATGGGATGGGACTCGGCAGCACTGATTGCTCGCTTCCTGCTCTGGGTGCACCCAGCAATTTGAGTGCATGAAGGGCATCTGGGTGGGAAAAGGGAGAGCACACACAGGCATATGAACAGATCAGGGGAATGTTTTTAACAGCACAGCAATTAAAATTAAGGATTATTTGACTTTACTTGATCACATTAACTGTGTACTTCAGGAATACCTAGTCATTTATAGACTAAACAAGGGATTCTAACAGGGAGTGGGCAGACTCTGCTTGGATCATCATGCTCCTGCTTGGAATTAGCTCTCAATTTACAGCCTATACTTTCAAATTATGAACCTTCAAAGGCTAACCTAGAGGAAGACAATATAACTGTGGCAGGCAGAAGGTGTGAACCAGGCAGGGAGCACCCCACAGTGAGGTCCAGGGGCAGAGGGGTAGCTGGGAAGGGGGGAACAGGGTCTTGGGTTCAGCTGGGTCCAGCACAGAAGCAAGGAGCACCCACAGCATCCCTCCATCAGCATAAGGCAGACACCCTGCAGTGACTTTTTAAGGCAACATCTCCAGCAAAAAGTAATCATAATAATAATTAAAACACCCATTTCCCCTTGCTGAGACCTGTGGAGGAGGAAGGGGCAGCAGAGCAGCCCTGCCCGTGCTCAAGGTCATCCCAGTGCAGCATCGCTCCATGCCGCGCTGCTCAGCACCTCCGAGCCCCATAAAGCAGAGGGATGTCGAGCACCTTCCTCCGCTCTCGCATTAGGTAGGCATTGCAGGTAGGACCTGCACACAGGGAGGATGAGGCTGGCTCAGGTGAATGCACTTAAGTCCTCCCTGCAGTGCTTCTAAGAGGAATGAGCAGCTCCGAAGCCCATCAGCCTGAGTGGTAATAGCCCTGCTCAGCCAGCCCCATCCTGGCTATGAACCGGGGGAGTCACAGCAGGGAGCTGATAAAGATGAATGGGAGGAGGTCTGAAGGAGGCAGGGGAGAGGTGAAGGGGGCTCAAACCCGAACGCCAGCATCCCTGCTGCAACTGGGTGCTGGTGTAGAGGAGAAGTGGGTGCTACAGGGGTTTTCTTGCTGGGGTTCGGGATGGGCACATGTGCCAGCCAAGGGTTTGGCCGCTGCTCTGTGGTTACTGATGTCTGCCCTTCCTCCAGATGAGAGCCCACTTCTCGCTGTCCTGCCTCTTCCTCCTGGGTCTGGGGACCTGCTTCCCCCCGAGCCAGCCTCAGGAGCAGGGACCCCGGGGGGAATGGACCCTGCTGGGTCCCAGCGGGCGAGCGGCGGCCGAGGACGCAGGGACCTGGAGGGCAGAAGCGGAGCTGCGGGGCGATGGGGAGGAAGGGGCCGGGCAGCGGAACCCGGCCGAGGAGCTCAACGGCTGCAGCAGGAGCCAAGGGGGCTTCACCTTCTGCTTCGGGAGGTGAGCGCCTGGACTCGACCTCCCGCCTCTGCGAGTCACCCCATCCCGTCCTTCCCTTCCATCTCATCCGGGTTTGCGTGGACAAAAGGGGTATGGGGGGGGGGGTGTTGCTGCTTGGGGAAGGGGAACAAAGTTTGTGCTCTGCTTGCAGCCCTGCTCCAGGTTTCCTGTCCCCGTCCGGAGCCAGTGCAATGGAAAAACAGGAGGGTGCCTTAAGAAGAAGCCGCTGTCACACGCAGCCTTGGCTGGGGCACAGGGATGCTGCACCAGGACGGGCAGGGCCGGCATGGCCAGAGGGGCTGAAGGGTTACAGCAGTGCAGGAGGTGTCCTGGTGGTGCCAGTGTCTGTGGTACAGGGCTGTCGGGAAGGAGCAGGACCCTCAGAGCTCTCCCTAGAGCTGTAGCGTTGCTGCTCTCCTGCCTGCTAAGGAAAAGTCCCTCTGGCAGCAAATTCTGCTTAGTGTCAAGATGCCGCTTACACGAGCTCCTGCGTGCGAACCAGCGGGCTGAGGAAATCCTGTCCTTGGAAACCCCTGCAGGAAGCACAGAAATCTGCCCTGGCATCCCCGGTCCTGCTGCAGCCCCACTGCCCGGCCCCAGGACCCATCCCGGGGTGCTGTCAGAGTGACCAGGGTGAGGGGGTGATGACTGACCTTCGGTGTCCTTGTCACAGCACCCAGCTCTCACCCTTCCTGGCCTCATCTCCACCTATTCCAGCTGTGATCCCTGCAGGAACTTGGGCGCAGAGGAGCTGAAACAAGGACCCCTGCACCTACCCAGGGCCACAGATGGGTGCTCGGTGTCTTCCTGCTCTCCAGTCCCCTCTGCTGCCAATGGTGCAGCCTGGGGATTTGTGAGCCCCAAAACCCAGTAAAGGACAAGCCTCATCTTCAGCCTTCTCCTCCTCTGGACAGATTTAGCTCTGCCAATGCCAATGACGACATTTGCTTTTGCGCCTGCCACTGCAGGCAAGAGATATTAGTAATCAGAGGTCTAACTACCTGGCTTGCAGGCACTAACAGCAAGTTAGACACCAAACGACTGCTAATACTTCATTGCAGGCACAGAAATGAAGCAGGGCAATGATTTGCAAGAGCTAAATTGCACCCTCAAAATCAAAGACTGTGGCAGGACCTGGTTGGGGGAGTGAGGGTGGGAAATCAGGCTCCAAGACATGCATTATAAAATCCATCAGCAGACAGACCACTTAATACAGCACCGCTGGGCCGGGGCGAGCTGCTCTCACAGCGGGAGCGGTGTGGGACCGATGCAAGCTGGAACCTGCAAGAAAACACCAGGTCTAGGGAGGAGCGATGGGCTGGTGAAGGGAACTATGTGTGGGTCACAGCCCCATGGGCATGGAATGGGAGGAAGGCCAGAGATAGAGGTGATCAGGGTTTGGTCTTTGCATGAGGATGGTGCCGGCTGTGATGAGAGGGAGGGAATTTCCCTTCCCCTGCATCCCTGCTGCATCTCGCACCATGGGGACCACAGCAGCTACCAACGAACCCAGTGGCACTTGTGGGGGCCAAACCCACCCTGGGCACCCCAATCTCAACCCTGATCCCTCACGGCTCCCATCAAAGGCTGCGGGTCCAGAGGATGCAGGCGCAGCGGAGACAGGAGCTTTATCGATGTTTCTATGGCAACATCTCTTTTTTCCCCCCTTTCTTTTGAGCATTCAAACCATCAATAAACATGCACTGATCAATTTTACCCTGCGCTGGATTTGAGGAGGAGAGGGGTGGGAGGGAGGGAGGGAGGGCAAAGAGTTCTGGAGCAACACTGGGGTAGTGAAGGCTGGTAAATCTCTGGCTTTGCTGTGATGGATCGCTGCAGGGAAAAGTGGCACCATGTGCTGTGGGAAGGGAAAGGAAACCTGCTGGGTGATGGTGGGGCCCGGGGCGGATGCCTGAGCTCCTGCTCTTAAGTCCAGGTGAGGAATAGGGTCAGAGCAGCATGATAAAACCATACGTATAACGAGGCCCTGATTGAAGCATAACAACCCTCTGTATAACTTATTTACAAGTAAAAGCCAGAGCTTCCCACAGCGCTTACCTGGTATCTGGAACAGAGCTAGACTCAACCTGGGCTCTTTTATGGGCATAGGGATGCCACAGGGATGGTGCCATCACCCTCTTACCCATGGTGAGCAAAGGGTCATCCTTGGGATGGCTGATGGGAACAGGCAGCACTCCAGGCTCTTCACTGCTGCTCTTTGGTGATTGAGGCTTGGTGGAAGAGAAGGTAAAAGTGAATGGAAAATAACTGCCTGGAGCCTGGGGCTGTTGTCTGGGAGGAGGGAGAGGGGGAACACACCAGGAGTGACCCCCGGGAGGCTGCAAAGCCCAATTCTGCATGCTAGACAGGGAGAGCTCCCATGGGAACACACATCCCCGTTCCTCCCCTCCCAGCTCCCTTTGTGGGGCAGCTCCCAAGGGGACACCCATGCCCCCAACACCTTTGAGTGAAGAGCTCAGAAACCCCCTGCACATAGAAGGAGTTAGATTCGTTGTGACATGGTCACACAGGCAGCAGAGCGTGGACAAGGCAGGGCAAGGCCACCGTCATGCAAACAGCCCACAAAGGGACAGCACCAGGTAGCATTGGATGCTTCTGCACATGGCCAGTGGGTTCAGCCAAGCAAGGACCGATGCAGGCACTCGGTGCCATCACCACCACTGCTGGGACCCTCTATAAAACACTGCTGTCCTTCTCTGACCAGAGTACAGCCTTGGTCCTTCCCCTGGCCCTATCTCCATTCATCTGCTCCATTCCCATAGACTGCTCCCCATGCCAAGCACTCCTGCAGCACTGCACACACTCATACAACAGGAGCAGCAAAGCTCAGAAACCCGAGTGGATCCTCTGTAGAGAAAGAGCAGGATTTAATCATGTCCACGGGACTCATGAAGTGGTTAATGCATCATAACTGGGTCGTTCAGCACTGCAGCTTTGGGAGCAGGGGTAGGACCTCTATCAGCACACTGGATGTTAGGACAAACACAGCCTTCAACAGGGGGGGATTGCTGGGGAAACACTTCAGTGTAGCTTGGGTCACAGGTAAGCTTTGTGCTGAGCTGGACCTAGCACTGCTAAAACACCAAGCACCACTTCAGGGTGACAGGTTTGAGCCTTGCCTAAACAAATGACTTGCAGGGCTGGCCCTAACCCACAGCTTTAGGGCACCAACAGCACTACCAAGGCATCAGCACTGACCAGAGAAGGTTTATCCAGAAGCATCATTCTCAGCAACCCACCCAAGCCAGGGCTCAGGCATGGACCAGGAGCCATATGCTCTGCGATGCCAGCGTGACACCTGGAACCACCTCTTCCAGGGTGACACAGCCTTTAGGTCTATTTTCTTCTCTTTTCAACCATGAAAGGATTGATGTCAGGAAGGAAGAGGCTGTCAGTTGACCCCCAATCATCCCTGGGGCAGGCAGCAGGCTGGTCCAGCAGCATTTCCATGAGACACCAGCCCATCCTTAATAACTTTCTTCTCCTTTTGAGAGAAAGCGTGAGCACAGAACACTGACCACGCTTTACACCTTGTGACAAGCAACTTCTCAACAAAAGGCAGGATGACATTAAAGGAAAACTTGAAAGAGTGAACATTGTAATTTCAAAGACATGAAAAACCAAAACAAAAACAGGACGACAGCTATTTTTCCTCCAGAGCACTCTCACTTTTAAGCTCAATAGCCTTGAAAATTGGAGCAATCAAACTGTTAAATGCATTGATCTGTTAAATCAACTCCTACTGTACTCAGCTAAATTTAGCTTTTAATCCCACTCCCAACACTGCAGATGTGGGGCTTTCCCCAGCCACATCAACCGGCCCCTGCCTGCCCACGGCACCATGATCTGGTCCCTGAGCACACCAAGAGGGAGATCATGGGGAGCAATTGTATTCAGCGGCAAGTTAGGCTTCATCTTCACTCAGCCCACAACTATTCAAGGCTTTACACTACACATGCATGTAAAGAGCAGCCTGGACATTGTTCTTTACCAGGGTCACAGTCACAAAACCACCAGGAACTCCTTGTAGCTCTGCATGGAGCTTACCAGATACTACCACGTTGCCCGAGCCTTGTGGAGTGCAGGCCATTTACTGCGTTTATAATTGCCAACAGCATCCTCCCACTCCTCTTTCCACCTTCTTCAGGCTCATTTAGAAGTGGCTCAATGCAATTGCTGTCACAAGCAAGACCAGGTTTCCAATGAGCCTTGTTCCCATTGACGAGTGAGCAGTTCCCTGTGCCAGGATGGACTTATTGAGGGGATTAGAAATCAAACAAGCAGGGTTATAACCCTAAAACATCATTGAGTAACTGCAGGACCTCGGGCACACCATTCACCATCTGCCCTTGCTCCCTTCTCATCCTTTTTCAATCTTTTGCATCTTTGTTAATCAAGGCAGTACCTCATTTTAGAGCCTGCTTAGTACCTGGATATGTCTCTCCCTCAAGATTTGCTGGAAAGGCTGAAGGTGATGTGGAAACAGGAAATAAGCGTGGACAACCAGGAATGAGGGAGAGGGCAGCCAGAACTGTCTGAGGAAAGAAACCACACATCATTTTATAGCAGAAGAGGAAAATACAACAGCAGCTGAATTGTGGAACACAAAACAATTATCAGGAAGATGAACAGCCCCATCCCTGGCAGTGTTCAAGGCCAGGCAGGATGGAGCTTGGAGCAACCTGCTCTAGTGGAAGGTGTCCCTGCCCATGGCAGGGGGTTGGAACTGGAGGGGCTTTAAGGTATTTTCTGACCCAAACCAGTCTCTTACAACAATTTATGATGAAAAGTTTAAACTCAAATCTCTGATTTAAACCTCCCTGAAAACAACAGCAAAGTGACTCAAAAGAGATGATGACGCAGTCTTTATTCTGTGCATCTTGTTTCTCTCCTGACTTTTCAGAGCCAGATCAAAAAGGACAAGGAAAAGATGCTGCTGTCTGGCTCTGACCACCTACACAGGGAAGCTGGTTTTGGACCAAGTCTAAGGGGCAGTACCAGGGTTAGAAGAGGCTTCCAACAGACAAACACAGGTTTTCCTCAACATTGATTTATTTTTAAATATACTACGCAAGAGAGACTGGAATAAAAAATAGATCAAAACAATGAAAGAGAGAGAGAGAAAAGGAAGAATTGAAAGTCGTGTACAGAAACAATCCGTACTGGACCAAATTCAAGGGGAAACAGCCCCCTTAGGTATCACAGAGACGAAGGACAGAGCTATTTACACACTGTAAAAAAGACAAGTCTACAAAAGTGTGTAATAACGAGATACAAATGTATAATATAGTGGCACAATATGTTATCAAAGTAAAAACAGTACCTCCAGGAAAGAGACAGTCCAAGGGTTGGGTTGGGGTTTTTCTCCTTACATTTTCCAAGGCAGCCTGTGGCAGAAGTGTGTATTTTCCTTTGAACATTTGTCATGTGTTAAGTTCATGGCTGTTTGTGAGGGCGAGAAATGGCGTGAACACACACGAGTGAACTACTAGAAATCATATACAAAAACAGTCCCAAAGAGAACAGCATAAAATACAATCGAAGGCAATTAGTGTTTAAGATACACAAGAGGGGTCACAAGAGTTACAGGGGAACAGGAACATGGAAAACGCTTTTTTTTCCTCATGTTTGGAACTGTTAAGAGGAGTTAAATTGCACTGTTAATAGCCCTAAACCTTGTTCTTTCACCATTGTCCCAAGTCACAGTTAGTTCCCAGTCGTGTTGCATTAGTTGGGAAGGTCACAGGACCTTGGGAAGGAAGCCCAGGAGTCCTGCTGTCAGCGTTTTGTGGCAGTTTCCTTGGGAGATGCACCTAAGAGAAGCATTTGCAGTCTTCACAGATCCTTGTTAGATGCTGGATGGAACCACACTGGCATGAGGGTAGTGATGGTCTTAACCCCAAAGTACTGGCCTCTTCATTGGCACAGGCAGGGAGGCACCAGGGCCCCTCAAAGAACAGGTCTCTAAGGGAGGGCAGCAGCCAGGTCTCACCTCCCCTGGTAGAACAAAGAGCTGGAAATACAATGAGAGAAGCAGCAGTTCTCACCCATCCATGATGTGGGAGCACAGCTGAAACCAGTGCTAGAGGCACAGTGGTGTCTTTGAACTCATCCTGAGCCACCTCCCCTGCTGCAACCCTCCGGTCCTTCAGGGAGCAATGCCTTGCTCAGGACCATCCTTCTGCTCCCCGGTCTCTGCAACCCTCCACCCCAAACACCAGCCTGGTTAACACTGACAGGACACCCTGCTTCAGACCTTCAATGGTCTCTTTTCACTGCCAAGGGAGATCCACAAACAGGCTCCTGTGCCACATTAGCGAGTGCTGCCTGCAACATTTTGAACCCAAGCAATTCACCTCAACAGCATTAAGAAATTAATGAAAACAAAAAAGAAAGGGCATCAGGTGGAACCACAGGGAGAATTTGAGCAAACATCACTTGTAGCACTCTGTCATTAAAACTCCCCTTACATTAACCATTTCCCCCCTTCCCTCCCGAGCACCAAATCTGTCGCATTAATGTCAGGTATATGTCAGACTCGGGCCAGGCACACGTGCTGCAACTCTCCCAAGCAACACAGTGGGTATATTGCTATTCAAACACTCATCCTTGTGTACAGTGGGGCAGAGGGAGGGGATGAAAATGCATTAGGAAGTTCCTCCTGAAGAGGATGGCATCTCAGTGTCCACCAGTCTGGCTTCAGTCCTAATGGTCTGTCCAGAACAACAAAATATTACTAAAAAGGCATGGTGTGACATCAGCATTTAGACTTGTAGTCCACAAGGCAAGAACTCCACAGATAAGACGATTACAAGTATATGAAACACAGGGAATCTGAGTTAAGAGGGTGGGAAGTGCCTCTTGAACACAGCCCTGCCCTTTGGAGCTGGGGCATCCATTCACAGTCTGTGTCTTTCTCACAGCCTTAACCTGAACGCCCACAGTCCTTTGCCAGTCCACATGTTGCTCTCTCCACAGTTGGCTTTGGCCCATTGTGATTTTATGCTATTATTATTATTATTTTGGTTTTTAACCTGGTTTCTGCTACCTCTGAACAATGTCGCTGATTTCTTTCACTGAACTGAGAAGTTTGCTAAAGTCCTGGGTGGCTGCAGGCCCGCTGCCAGCCGTTGCTGGGCAGATCTGAAGCTCCCGTAGGTTGTTCTCCAGCTTATTGATGGCCTCCCGAAAGGCAAATTTGTTCCTCATCTGCTGAATGGAGTCCACGTAGCTCACGCAGAAGGTGTAGAGGTTCTTGCCAGCCTCCAGGACAGCGCTGTGGCTTGCCATTTGTTCAGAGTTCTTGCTGATGGCGACCCGCAGGGCCTCAGTGCTTTCCAACACCACCCCTTTAGTGATGGTGCCGCTGGCAATCCTCTCCGGGGGCTGCCGGGTCTTTCGCAGCGAGACCCTGGTGGATATGAGAGGGATGAAGGCTGTAGATGATGGCTGGTCCCCACCTGGGGCAGAGGGTACTGATGAGGAAGAGGCAGCTGGGGTTGCTGTGCTCATCAGCAGCTTTGTAGAGGACTGTGGCTTTGGTACAGAAGGGATCCCCAGCTTTTTCACACCTTCCCCTGACTGGTTTGGCTTGACAGCATCACTGCTTGCAGCCTCTCCAACCTGAGTCAACTGTTTGGATTTCGGCCCAGACACCACTTCTGCTGCTGCTTCATGGCTGGGACTGTGAGAAACCTTCCCAGGCTTGCTGATGGAGGATGAAGAGAGCGGAAGTGGAGGTGCTGGTTTCAGCTTCGACAACTTCCCTTTGTCCTTCCCTGCTGACTCCGAGGTCTGCTTGAGCCTCCTCAGTCGTGGCTCCTCAGAGGAAGCCTTGCTGGCACCCACAAACCCAGCAGGGTTGGGTTTGGCAGCAGAACCTTGGTCCATGGTCACAGTGGTACCTAAGGCACTGGATTTGACTCCATCATCCTTGTGGAGCACGCTGGAGGAAGGAGGGGCACCAGGTTGCCTACGGCCAAGTTTTGGCGTCAGGGAGGGAGGGCTGGAGCCAGGGCTCGACTCTGCATCTTTGAACACATCATCCGTGGTCTCTTCATTTTTCTTAAGCAGCCTTGGAGGAGGGGTCACTGTTGCCCTGACAGCAATGTCAGTCTTGGTCTCGTTTGCCCGCTTCCGAGGCAGCGCTGGCTTCTCACTTTTGTGTCCCCCAAAAGTGGAGGAATCAAACTGGCGTCCTGTGGATTGCAAATCCCGAGGCAGAGTCACAGATTTCCACTCTGTGTCTTTTGCTCCGTGGGGCACACAGGAGGCTGAGCAGGACCTTAAGAAACGCTTGCTGGAGCTGGAACTACTCTCCTCTTCCCCAGCCACCCCTCGACTGCTGCTCATCGTGCTGGATTTCTTCCCTAAATGGGGAGATAGAAATCCAGAGTTCCCAGGGACAACCCCGTTGGTGACACCAGCCCCATTGCTTGGGCTCTGGAACTTGGAGGGGTCAGCTGGGTCTGCAGGGGGTGCAATGAAAGCTCCATTGCCAGGATCCCTGCACTCCTCCTCCCCACCCGCCCTGCGGTCCGAGTGGCCATCCATCTCTCTGAAGGAACTGCTCCGTTTCGGAGGGGTAGGGGCAGTCTTCTTCTTCTTCTTGATAAGGGCACTGAAGAGGTTGTGCTTCTTGTCTTTTGGAAGCAGCCTCTCATCTTCATTCAAACTGCTCTCCAGGGCCACCCTCTCCTTCCGTGGGAGTAAGGGGGAAATAGCAGGTTCATGATCCAAAGGATCTGCAAGGGAAAGAAAAGAATCTACTGAGTGCTGCTTCAAGAGCCACAACAATCAGCTTTCTTCCAGGATCAAACCACTGCAGCAACTCCAAAAGGTACAGGCTCTGTGAAGAGAGACAACTTCAGACCATGAGTAAAGCAAGTACAGCCACACTCAAGCCTGCACTGAACGTGGTCCCTAATCCTGTATACATTCACTTCTAAGGTGGCTTCTACAGGGTTTGGCTGCCAAACTACTTTCCCTGTAGGCTTCTGATTTAAACAGCGACAGACAAACACGAAATGTTTATGTTCAGATTTCCACCCTCATATCTGGAGACTTGTCTAAACATCACACTGTGAAGAAGATAAATATTAAGAGACTTTCAGTCCCTGAGCTGTTGCTGTCTTTCGAATAGCTGACCATCTGAATTAATAAGACATCTCTGGAACCCACCTCCATCCCCAGCCTCCTTGGGCATTTAAATTCTGATACTCCTAACCTCTTTTCCTAATGTTATCCTTTGTGGGGAATAGAAATAACTTTTTCACAAGCAGAAATCATGGCACCCTTTGACAGCTGAACACTGCAGGTCCTAACACCATGACGGTGGCCACCTTCGTGCAATAATGGAGGGAACTGGTAATAGCAGCCTCCTCCCGCAGCACTGCTCCAAAAGGAAATGATGGGTGACCCTTTCTCCACTTACAAGAGGTATTTAAAAATGAATAGTGGCTTATAATAAATTTATATGGAGTCCTGAAGGTCTCTGTATTTGACTGACAGGGGGTCTCATTCCCAGGCCAGGCACTCAGATGGCATTCTAATTCAGAGGAGCAATGCCTTCAGGGCACATAGACATTACAGCTCAACTAGGCAGCAAGAAGGGAGATGAAGCAGAGTCATAGGGGAAAAGGAGGATGCTTCTCAGTCACATATTGGTGATTATCATGCTCTGGGTAGGATTTTGGCTGAGGAAGGGATTCTGGTGGAGGAGAGAGAATGGAAGAAAAATAGCTGTGTACTTTGAGAAGACAGTACACTTCTACAAGACCTTACTGTGGAATTCACAGAAAACTAGCAGCTTGCACAGAGGATCAGCTTCCTTGCTATGGAAACACTGACAATAGAAGGGGGAACTGCAATGGAACTTTAATGTGAAATACTTTCTTTCACAATAAAGAGTGAAATGATTCCCAGCATAACGTTAAAATCATATTATTCCTGCTGCACTTGAATCTCTCAAAGCCCTTAAGTATTTAAATGAAGTTATTTTACTTCAAAGCTTGCAATAGTAGGCAATTATATTTCCTATATGTGGTAAATAACCTTCTTAAGTCGCTGATACTTCCTTTTTTCAACATTTTACATCCCCTCTTGTTTCCTCTCTTTGCCTGGATGTACATTTGCTACTGAAACATGTACTACTAGGTGAATTTGACATTACACAAAAAAGGTCAGTCACGTGAATGGCCAGAGAAGGCAGCCTCAACAAGGGATGGAAAACACATTGTCTTTTGTTTTACCTTGTTATTTTCCAAATGAACTAGATACAAGTCTCCTGTATACATGCAGCATCTTATCACTGCTTCTATTACCTCCGAATGGAAGGCAAGTGCTTGAAGAAACTGACTGAATGAGAGTTTAATTTTATAGAAGATTCTGTAAATACCTTTCTGTCCCTTGCTGAAATTATGTTTGGTACCTGCCAAGAGTAATACTCTTCAGTGCTGCAAGCATAAATCTGGTAGGATGGAACAGTGAAGAAACCTCCCTTATGGGGCTTGCTAAACCTGAGTAATTGTCCTGCTTTAAATAATGCAACATGGTAGGGTAAAGTGGCTTGAACACAGCAGATTACCCAACACTTGGATGCAGTGGAAGACCCCACTGATAGCTCCTACCAGGGAACTGGAAGAGGATATGATAAGAGACCTCTGTGCTCAGGTTCTGGTCTATAGGGAGCTGCAGGCAACAGCCATTAAGTTGAAAGAATTCCTAGGGCTTCTCTAAGCAACAGCAGGTATAGAGCCGATCCCGCTGAAGTTAAGGACTCACACTCTCCGCCTGCTGGATCTGGTCCCAGGATTAGCAACCTACCTCTGCAAAAGATAATAAAAGGAGTTCTGAACCTGTGGAAGCAAGCTCAGCAGCCTGTCACCCAGAAGCACAATACTGGTACGGAGAGATGGCACCTGTTATTAGACACAGCTCTGCCTAGGTGAAGACTTGGAGCAGGACAAACATTTTATTTCCCTCTGTATTTCCTGAAGGAATAATGACTTTAATTAAAACCTACCACACTCCCCCTGGCCTCGAGCATGTGCAGTCTCCAAGCCCTCGCTGGCATCTTTGCTTTCAGCAGCTCTCCTCGAAGTTCGTGTTTTGGTTGGTAACTCTGGGGCTTGCAGGAAATTGCTCACGACGCTCCTCATGCCCTTCTTTCCCAATTCCTTCTCCACCTCTGCGATACACACAAGAAAAAACAATCACTACAATCCACAGAAGGTAAAAAACCCTACTGCGCTGTTCAGAGTTAACAGCATCAGAGAAAAGCAAAAACCACAAAGCAGAGGTTCCTTGAGGTGGTTCAGCCACTTTCCCCTTTAAAATCAATCGTATGCCAAGAAACAAAGCCCTCCTATAAAGGCACCTCTGCTTTTTATGCTGCTTACACCAGGCAGTATATAACCTAGCACTAAGTTTCATTGCAAAACAGCTTAGGAACAACGTGGCCCTTTTCCCATCCCTGGAATTGCTGGTCCAAGAGGAACCCACACCTACCATCTGATATGCTGGATTCCTGAAACATGGTTTCAAAGGCCTGATGGATCTCAGCAAAGGAAGGTCTATCGGAAGGGCTCCACTGCCAGCCTGAAAGAAAAACACCACCACTCAGAACTTCCCACCAGCATTAGACATTCAGTGCACTGCACCAGAAGCTGGCTTTGCAGTTCCCTTTTTATAAAATGAGTGAGAGAAAATAATGATATGGAAATCTGGTTTATATGGGTGACTGCAACCACTTCAGCTCAGTGATGGTTGCAGACATCTAGCACCCTTTATATCAGGTTCCCATGTCAGTATGAACACTAGGTCCTGAGGACTGCTGGAAGAAAATAAATGTACTGCACTAAGTCACGTACCAAATGGCCACAGTGGAAGAATAACAGCCAGTCCTGCAAGAAGCCTAATAAAGCTCCTGCTTCATCCTTACAACACAAGCTTTTCTTTAAGTTGTCAGGGAAAAGGAGACAAAGAAAACAGTGAGATGAACAACACACATCTTCCCCAGGCCTGTGTGTTCCCAGTAGAGAAGAATGGCTGGTTTCATCATGTGTTCATCTCCTGGGGAACATTTCTACACAGCATTGCACCTTCACTGCAACTGGCAGGGGGTTTTTCATGCCTTGATCTACATGGTCAGATCCTGGCACTTTACTGCACTTCTGCAAAGCTAAAAAGCAGCATTTGCAGGGCTGAGGAACACTTACATGCTCTCATGAGCTCATAGACTTTCTCAGGACAGCCTTCGGGGCGCTCCATGCGGTAGTCTTTCTCCAGCAGCTCATAGACTTGAGACAGGTCAATGCCAGGGTAAGGGGACATGCCATAGGTTGCAATTTCCCACAGCAGAACGCCAAAGGCTGCAGTGGAGAAAGAAAGAACAAAAGAGAAAGGGGGGGTAAATAAAAAAATCAATACACTTTGTTTTCATCTTAAATGTGAGAGAATGTTTAGTGGAAGTAGTCACTAAACAGTGCTGCACACTGAAACCAGCTCCGGGTGGCTCAGATCCCATGCTCAGCAGCAGCTTAAACGTTAAAGAAGCGTAACAAGCCTCTTCGTCAGCACAGACAAGTCTCCTGCGATATGACAGGGTAGAATTAGACTAATTTTCAATGTATCAGTTGTCTGAAACCTGAATGCCTTGAGATCCTTCAAGTCCTATTAAAGGCACAATTAAGAGACTTCACAGTGGATTAGTTGAAAGGGTTTCACTGCTGCACTGCAGTCTCTCCCTCAGTTTGACAGCTCCTCTCATCTGCAATCTCTCCCTAAAGGACTGGCATGCTTTAATAGCTCAGTGGTTTTGGGGTGCCCTTGTTTAGCTGCAGCATGATCTAGAGGGGAAACCTCAGAAGCAGCATGAGAGAGAAGTTCCAGCAGTTGCTACAAGACAGGGTGAGGGTGAGACAGTTTGGTCACAGGGAAAGCTGAATGGGAAAAGGGAGAGTACAAAAAGGGTCTTGAAACAGGCATTCAAGTCCCCAAAGTCGATGGGGATGCAGGTCAACCCCAGGGTCAGGCAGCTAACCCAGGAGTCGAGCACACAGAATAAGCTCAACAGCAGTTCAACAACCTGCATGTAATTAGTTCAGTCACCCTATTCTGTTCTTAACCTGAAGAGAAAGCGATTACAATTCTGCATAAGTAAGGAAATCACATCACATTACATGGTAACACCACCAAGGGCAATTTACATTAGACATTTCTGTGCACGATTTTCTTTGATTGCTGTCTGGAGGCACTGAGGTGAAAGCATCTAAACTCTGGCGTGCCCAGCAGCAGCCACAGCCTCCGGGGACAGCTGGCTTGCTCTAATCAGATCTCAAAGTCCTCTGCCCTCACCACGCGAGGTTACGTTAACCCTAATTAAAGATATCCAATACTCCTTTTGGATCTTTCTTCTCCAAATACTCCCCTCTTTGAATGGAACAGGGATACTGCAGTCACCACAGTGATACAGCAGCATCCATCCTTGAGACTGTAGCAGATACCAGCAGCAGCCAACACCACCACATGCAAGTCCAAAACAGAAGAAACACCCTGGTCACAACCACACACTCCTTGGGAGGCTCTTTTGGGTTTCCTCCCCTGCCTACCAAACATTTTGCATCATTTTCTTCAAAATAAAACCTTTCTTTGCAGTTTCCCCCAGACTCCAGAAAACTCCATCACTGCTTCACCACTGTCTGTGGTTTTCTATATAGAAGATACTCAGGATAACATTTTCCAAGTGCCTTTGGGACCACATCCCACAAACTTCTATCTCATGTCACTGGGCACTTCTGAGGATTTGACCAAGCTATGGCAGAGATATAAAACCCAAAGAAAGGCTGATAAAAAGTACAATGAGTTTTTCTGTGGTCAGATTTGATAGAATATAGCTCCATTTAGTTAAGCCTACGCTTATCACCAGCACCTCAGGGCTCTTCAATAACCATTTGTCATCAAATTTTCACTCTGATTCTTCCTCATCTCATTCTAAAGATTATTCTTTGAAAATGCAGAAAAGACAAGCTTGGAGCTATCTCCAGACAGATACACACACAGCTGTGGACGTTTTTTAAATACAGAATGAACCAGATTCTTGCCTTCCTCCTTGAAATAGAAAGCTCCTGGCTGTACAACAGCATAGTGCTTCATAGTCCTGTGCCTATTAAGGCAGTAGTACTGGTGCCCCCAGCCCCATTTCATACATTTCTATAAGCACTACAGTATCCTTTTATTTTCATATTTGCCAATGATTCTAGCACAAAAAGCCAGGTTGGCATCCTCAGTGCTCCATTCAAGGACTGACTTAGCAGAGATTAGTTCCTGCACCCTGACAAGCTCATGGAACAATAGGGCTCAAACCAGTGAACGTGCTCTCTCCTGAAATGTTCCACAATGTCCTCAGCTCACAGCCCTGGACAAGATGACAATAATCTGCATTAATTCATACATGCAAAGTCTTACCCCAGACGTCGGATTTAATGGAGAACTTGTTGTAGGCCAGGCTTTCTGGGGCAGTCCACTTGATGGGGAACTTTGCTCCAGCGTGGGCAGTGTACGTGTCGCCTGTCATTAGCCTGCTCAGGCCAAAATCTGCCACCTTCACCAAGTGGTTCTCTCCTACAAGGCAGTTTCTGGCAGCAAGGTCCCTAAAAATAAGAGGAAAACCAGGCAGTGAGAAGCCTTTATACCACTTCACTTTCAGCAACAGCAAGGAAACCTGCCGTTCCCAAAGAAACCTGGGCCTGGGGGATTATTTTCATACACAGAAATTATGTAGTTCTGCACATCCATGTAAGAGGGAAAGTTATTTTCCATTCCAGCTCTGTAAGACTGTCATCCAAACTTTTTCTTTCTCTTTTTTTTATTTAATTTGAAGTGAAAGCTTCAAGAAGCCCCCTCACTTTCAATAAAAGCTGCCACCCTCAGGATAAAAATAATTTAAAGAAATGTCAGTGCTCAAGTTATCAATAGCTGAGGATGAGCACTGAATAAACCAAGTCTCACTGCCTCACTTCTTGCCCACCTCTCCAGCACTTCGGTCACCCCTGCCAACACCAGTCACTTTCCAGAACTCCTGTTCCAGGCCTTGCTCAAGCACCAGGTTTAGCTCCCAGCAATGCTCTTCCTCCTCCAAAGAATATCACATTTTACAGCACAACCTTTTCATAGCTTGTTTTGGCCTCTTCAAACCTGTTGTAGCCCCTGCTATCAGTACTTATGTTTTTAAAGACCTGAGCAAGAAGCAAATTGAGGTTTTCCTCCACATTTTTTTACCTGCCTCTACCTTGGATGGCAAGAGATGTGCACAATGCATTTACTGCTTCCCTGGCTCATAAATGCTGTTAGAACCCCCGAAAATGCTTCTGAGGGTAAAAACATAAAGCACAAATACATTTCTCCTAATAATAGGTTTTGTTAAGTATCCCAAATTATGTCCCATTGAACTAAAAATTGATTCTGCCAGCAGGCTCGAGTGAGATCTTTAGACATGAGCCAGACACTGCTGCTTCTTTTGCTTGTTCTGATTAATTGGAATAAATAAATAAATAAAAGCACGTCTTACTACATACCATTAATTTTTCACAGTGTTTTCGAATACACCTTCTTATCAATGCTTCATTACTACAATGTGTGTCTAAATAAAAGCTCCTCTTCATAATCAAATTCCTCCTCCTTCCTGATTCATTAAATGAGGTCACAGCCCAGCATTTGAATCCATGGATGTGAATTGTGACAACACTCTTAAAATAATTGGGTAGGTGGGTATGGGGGTGGCTGATAAGGAAAATCGCTACTATTTATTTTAGATAGATGGATCATCAGAAATTAGAGGAAATGAAATTAAAAGGAGAGCAGATAAATGGGATTCATACAAAGCAGTTTATAAAGTTTGCTTCCTGCAGGCTGAAGGGGTGAAATACTTCCAAATCAAAGGCTGGAAATTTTAATTGGCAGAATCACCATTCGCTTCATTGACTGACAGAAGCATTTAAAGAGGCCTTTCAGGCAGCAAAGGCAATGCATGACTTGGAGGAGCACCTACAACTTCACACATGATCTTCGTATTTGTCTCTATGAAAAAACATGTGCTAATTTCATATTCCAGTTAATTGGGCAGGAAAGGTCACTCCGTGGCAGAAGCAGCATCTTGTATAAAGCTCAGCGCCTCTCAAACCTTCGTGCAGGATGTGTCATTATATTGCTAGGAGGCCATTTCTACAGATGAAGAATGCAAAGCTCCAGCCATAATTGCAGCACACTTAAAGGTCAGTCTCCAAGACTTTTACGACCTCAGAGATGCTTATTAAAGTGAATGTGGAATCTGGACAATAGTGGGAAACAATCCCTACAGAGGATGGAAAAAAGTGAAAGAAATAAGAAAGACTACAAGATGAGAAGGCACTAAGAGGGTGGCTTTGCTGTGAGCACATGCATGCATCCAGCAACACCAGCTGCAGCAGTTAATGGCTGTTAGAATCAAGGAAGAGCAGTAGTTTATCTGGTCCATTAAGAGACCGCTACTTCAGGAAGCATTTACATTTCAGGCCCTTGCCCAAAATAAGAAAGTAGTGATATGTCTTTCACCTGCATCTACTTCAAAGGCAAGAGAAAAACTGAGAGAAAAACAATGAGAAGACCAACCTATAGACAGGTTAATGTACTGTATCAACACAATGCACTTGTGTGTTAAATACAGGACACCAAAGTCAATGCCGTGGTGATCTGAAAGGCAGGTGCTTTGTGCTTGAGATTCAGGGGTGCTCAAAGCCCTTCCTACCTGTGAATGAAGTTTTTCTTCTCCAGGTACTCCATGGCTGAGGAGATCTGAGTTGCCATGTAGAGCAGCACCACAGCATTCACCTCCTGCCGGTTACACTCACGCAGATAATCCAACAGGTTCCCATATGTCATGAACTCAGTGATGATGTAGAAAGGAGGTTCCCGTGTGCACACCCCTAGGGATCAACATAAAGTTTTCAATGAATGTTTCAGAATATCAGTGAATCGTCAGGTTTTGTCCTCTAGGGCAATTTATACCTCCAGAAGGTGGAAATACGGGGCTCACAGAAAGAATGAGTTCTGCTTGGAACTGGTTAACAGAGAAGTTTAATTTCCTGCTTCGAGCTCTGACATGTTAAACATTAGGGAGACGAGACCATTAAAAATCACGCATTAGTGGTACAAACTGTGAATTTTGCCAGACAATAAGTGTCTGTATTTAAAGCCTCGGTATGGTAAGCAGCTTATCTGCTCCTTAACATCCATATCACTGCACAAGGGTTTAGTCCAAATCCTTCTGCTTGGTGTTTAGCACTTACCTAATAATTGCACCAAGTTCGGATGCTTGATCTCCTTCATTACTGCAGCTTCTTTCAAGAACTCTTCCACCTCCATGGTATCCTCCTGCAGAACAATGGTAAAGCTTTGGCAAGGACAGCATGCACAGAGGAGGAACAGATTTGTGTATGAGGACACAAAAAGAACCGCAAACTGACAACATAAGCCATGGTTCTTTCAAGATAGTATTTCCCCTGTAGCTACATCACAATGCCAGGGAGTCAGGAACGCTGGGGGTTTTTTGTTGGATTTAGAAAATATATATATTTTCATCATTCTTATTCTAATGGAGCTTTTTGGGCCAAGAAAATCTATATCCCTTTTGTGAAGGGCCTCTCACAGGACCATCTGTGTGTGAGGCTACTCAGGTGTAACTAGCTGTGGGACCAGGGTCTAGCAGTTCCTGTTAGAAAAC